>JAAGNN010000031.1:1161012-1178928 GCA_012411365.1 Ameiurus melas | reverse complement strand
TTTCTGGATCTCTTTAGAAGCCTCTCGCTTACCTGACAGGCTTGCTACTGTTAAGGTTAAAGGTTATGACTTTCTTAACATAGAAAGGCTTCGTGACAATTCAGTCACTGATGAATTGGCACACATTTCATATTTCTATTCTAACTCATCCAGAAATTTCACGTATCAACATACAGTTCGTGTTCATTATGGTACTGTACAGCATTTGTGTGCTTTTTATTAAAAATTTGTACAAACGCTTTAAGTGCAAGTTATCATTATTTGTCATGCTGTACATGCTAATAGATGACTGCTTGAAGCCGTCGGGCATCCCAAATCGCATAGTTACTGTCTATATAGGATGCACGTATTTTCACCCTGCTACTTTATAGTAGGAAAAGTATGCAACTTGGGACACGTCCGAACTCTTTTGTTCGCGAAAACGTAAAACGCCGTGGTGTGATTGTGTTCTGTCGCAAAATGCGTGTGGAAACTCTCACACGATGTCCATAATGTATTAAGTTGTTTACATGTCTGTAATATGTCCATAACGTGACTAAAACAGAGTACCCTCCAGTCTTAATCTCGATTAGAGCTTAAACGAGTATGACCTAATTAGATTAAGGTAAGTAAAAATCTCTTTGCTAGTATCAGCCAGAGGAGGATGTCCTCCAGGAGAGTTTTTAATTAATTTATTTTTTATTTTATTTTTATACCACTCCGTGATATCGACTTTGCACGTAGCATCGTAGTTTGGTGCCATTGGTACCGAATACTACTAGATTTTTTGGTATCGTGGACAACCCTACTGAGAATTTAACAGTATTATGGGTCCAAGAATTTAATTCTGATTCCAGTATCAGCAAAATGTTAACAGGTTCATTTTTCAGATTCATTTTCGGGAATTAAGCTCATGCAACGCGAGTGTGAAGGGGTGTCGGAGCATAAATGAGTCCTGCAAATATAGACGCTCTGCAAAGACGCCCCATCAAAGGGGCTGCTGAGATGTCGCTGCACATTATTTTAAGATGAAAATTTCTGATAATTGAAATGATCAGCCCTCAGTATGTCGGGCCCCAGGAAATTGTTTATCTTGCCTGCCCTGTAGATACTCCTCTGGGTGTGCCTGATCAGAAGTCCGGGTGATTGAGAAAGAGGCAGAGTGTTTGTGTGTATGTTCTGGGAAGTGTAGTTCATGGACACGCATGTCTGTAGGCCGGGAAGCATTTTGGGGAGATCTATGATGTTCTTGTGATGAATCCATATTGTAAAAAGTCATTGCACATGTCCTTGTGAAGATTTGAACACCAAATAGGAATGAGAGTCTGATGTTTTGTATTGGATTGTGGTGTAAGTGGACAACTGACTTGTTGCACCACTAGAGGGAGGCAGAGAGCACTGTCTTAATCCCAATCAGTGGTAATCAGCCCCACCTGTCTTCAGTCTACCTTGCCATACATGCAGTCCTCTTCAAAAGTATTGGAATTCTTTTGGTTTTGCTATACACTGAAGACATTTGGGTTTGAGTTCAAAATATAAATATGAGACAAATAATCACAATTGAAGCTTTAATTTCCTGATATATACATCCAGACGTGTTAAACAACTTTGAACATTTTGAGGTGAGCAAAAATATTGGAACAAAGAGTCTTCAAGGAAATCAAAGTAAATAACACTATTTGTTGTATATCCCTTCCCTGCAATAAGTAATCAAGCGGCATCCACTGACATCACCAAATTGTTGCACTCTTCTTTTGTGATGCTTTTCCAGGCTTTTACCACAGCTTCTTTCAGTTGTTGTTTGTTTTGAGGGCTTCCCCTTTAGTCTCATCTTCAGGAGGTGAAATGCATGCTCAAATGCACAAATCCCAAAGGCCATGCTCCAAAAATAAAGTGGAAAGATTACCTAGAAAAGTGGAGGTTATTATAACAGCAAAGGGGGACTAAATCTATAATGGGATATTCAACAAGTACATATGGGTTTGATTGTATTGTTGGTAATTGTTTTTCATCTCCACACCCACACACAATCAATGCGAAGTAGACTAATTATGAACACACACAACCAAACCCCTGAAATAATAGCCTGTCCCCAGGTAGGTATAAATGGAGTTGGCATATTTATAACACAAACTTTCTTGACAACAGAACTTGTTCTTCCAGCAACCACCAATCACAGTGTAGGAGAGGATCTCAAGCACTTGACGTGGGTTCTATAGACAGGAAGTCCATCCATCCATCCTCCAGTTTACTCCTTTCAGCGTCACTGGAGCCTATCCCAGGGAGCATCGGGCACAAGACCGGTACACCCTGGACAGGGTGCCGGTCCATCGCAGGCACAATCACATACACACTCACACACTCATTCATACACTAGGGACACTTTGGACATGCCAATCAGCCTACCATGCATGCCTTTGGACTGGGGAGGAAACCGGAGTTCCTGGAGGGAACCCCAGCATAACAGAGAGAGAACATGCAACCCCGGCACAAACAGGGCCAAACGGTGGGACTCAGAAAAGGCTGGCAGGTTGCAAGGGGAATTTTCCACAGTATTTTCACATCTACTCTTGGGCACAAACCTCATGAATGTGAAACAGTGTAAATCGCTTTGGAACCACTAAAAAACGCTATATACGTGCAGACCATTTACCACCAAAATGCCTGCTCCTGCCTCTGCGTCTTTGGGATCAGTTGGCTGTACATTTCGGATGTGTACTTAAGCCTCGTCAGTCTCCATCCCCGAGGCAGATCGTTGCCTTCGCTTTGTACAAGCGCAGATATTTCGTTACGTGTGTTGATTTCTCCTGTGTATGACCTTCTGCCTGTTCTTGGCTTTGTATCTTCTCTGTCCCTTTAAGTTTAATGATTCAGCTCCCAACCTGCTGGAAATGTGGACGGGTTCTAACTCTTCACCAAAACTGCTTTATCCTGGAGAAGAGGTTTGAGGTGAGACTCCTGTCATACGCCAGTCCTGGTGAGTTTATTATAGTTAATGCTGAAAGACAGAAGAGCATCAATGTAAACACAAAACATCATCATAAACACCAACACACACACACACACACATTATTCAGTATATCAGTAAATCAGTAACTCACTATAATGTCTCCAGTTTACAGTGTGGATCCTTCAGTAGATCAGAGAGCAGCTTCACTCCTGATTCTCCTGGATTATTACCGTACAGATCCAGTTCTCTCAGGTGTGATGAGGAGTTTGACCTCAGAGCTGAAGCCAGAGCAGCACAACCTTCATCTGTAATACTGCAGTACTGCATCCTACAAAAACCCTTCTTATATACATCAATAAACCAATCCTTATATACAGAAAATTTACTCTCCATCTCACACACACAACAATGACAATATATCACATCACTACAATTACAATCACCATAGATGAAAACTGGATGTAGCTGTGTTTATTAAAACTCTGCTCTGTGTCTGTGTGTACCTCAGTGTCTCCAGTGTACAGTGTGGATTCTCCAGTCCAGCAGAGAGCAGCTTCACTCCTGAATCATGCGGTTCATTGTAGCTCAGGTCCAGTTCTCTCAGTCTGGAGGAGATTGAGCTGAGAACTGAGGACAGAACTCTACAGCTTTCCTCTGTCAGATTACACACACACAGCCTGGAAGAGAAATGATGAAGTGTTAGATTTATTTATCTGATTGTAAAATGAGGGGGTTCCATCAGGTGGGAAATAAAGTGTTTACCTGAATACAAGGTTCTAATGTCAGGATAAAAATATAAAATGAACAGCCTGTGTATAAACAATAAACTAGTATTGTCATGTTATTAAAGTAAATGTGTGTGTAATGTACACTGATCTACACGCTGTAGAAATAAATGTACTTTGTTCTGATGTGAGAAGTTATGTAGATATTTCAGCATTAACACAAAGCTGAGTTTCACAGAGACGCTAAAACTGTTGGAGTTCATTGTTCTTTGGAGCTTAATCTAACTTTCTCTCTCACTCACACACACACACACACACAACAAAAGCTCAACAGCAGAAAAAATGCTAATCCACACCATATAAAATACACACTTTAATGTTTTACTCATATAAAACACTGGGCCTCAATTATCACACTGAATATGAATTAATTTCTTCATAAACAGTGTGTAGGAGCATTTACACAAGAACTCTTTAATGTGCAAATTAAAATGTAATGTTATGGAACATTTACAGGATGTTGAGAGAAAAGGTTGATGAGGTGTTGGATCAGAGTTAAATGGGCGTGGCCAGTCAGCACAAGAGCTAGCTCTTTATGTATGTGCATAGCTGCTTTATCTGCTCTTTTTTCTGACCCTCAACCTGTGAGGTGGGGAGGTGGGAGTTAACCGGTGAAGTCACCTCCTTGATATGAGTATTGTCATGGTTACGTTGACATCTGGGGAACCAACTGTTGTCAAAGTCAAGAAACCTGGAACTGTGGAGAGCCTGCAGTCAAAAAGGGAAAGCGACAGAGCCCGTGCTAAAAGGAGAATAAATATGGGCGTGGCTTTTGAGAGGTGGAGAAAACTCAGAGATCTGAAGGGATTGAAGACAGAGATGCTTTTTTCCTGTTAAACAGGTCAGACATTTCAGTAGCTTAATAGGTAGCTAGATAACTTGATTCAGCTGTTTGTTTGTTTTGCTATGGTCAGTGTGGTAAACTGCACTTATTTTCTGCTAGCTATGAGAGAGAGCAACTCTCCTCTACTTCAAGAAAACCGTATCCACCTCCACCTCCGCTGTCGAGTATTGGAGCTAATATACAACACACCAATACCTCAGTGTTGCCAAGTCTCACGAGACAAATAAGCAACTGCAGCTTCAAAAACAAGCCCGATATTATTATATCCTGTTACAGGCTCAATGTAAACAGACTCAATAAATGATCCTACAACATATTAAACTGAAACCACTTGCAGTTTAAAACTAGGACTGCAACTAATGATTATTTTCACAATCGATTAGTTGGCCGATTATTTATTTATTTATTACTAATAATCAATTAATCATACGGGGGCAAACTTTCAGTGCCATTTTTTTCTTTTATTTAAAATAAAATCCACAACGGTTACAAATCCACAAAAGAGTGTTACAAATAAAAACTACAATTTTACACAACTGTTTGTCCAAATATATAAGACTGAAAAGAACCCAATACACACACCAAAATATATATTATTCATTTAAATTAATTACATTTAATTTATTATTAATGTTAAATATTAATAAAATGTATAGAAATGCCAGTTTAATATAAAGCCTATAATTGTTGTGGAGTAAGGGGGTCCTTGTGGATTGTTTGAAATATTCTAGGGGTCCAAAGCTTACAAAAGGTTGAGAACCACTGATCTAGTGTATGATTTTTAGAAAGGTAAAATCATCTCAAATGGAACACATTAGTTTTTACTAACCTGAAATTTTGCCCCCATCCGATTAATCTGAAAAATATTCAGCCAACTATTGGATTATGAAAATAATTGTCAGTCGCAGCCCTAATATTTTATAATATATATGGTATTTATGCTTACATTTTATGGATGCACAAGAAACAGAGAATTCTACAGCCCTAGCAATCCCGGGTTGATTGGTAGAACCTGTCATTCCCCAGGGATTGGTACAAATACCAGGTTCAATTACATTTTATTGTTGGTGTGAAATTTAATTTGACTCTCTGAATTATCTTTTGTTTATTTTATCCATCACTGCGACACTTGAAATTATACACAATATCCCGGAAATCGATTGTTTTAGAGCGATCGAGAGACCAGAAGGAGTAGAGAGTGAGTAACAAGTGTGAGAGAGCGACAGAACATTTCCTGATTGGTCTCTTTCTGCTAGATAGACCCATCAGTTTTCTCTGTGGGCAGGCTTTAAACTCGACCACTCTCTCTCTCTCTCTCTCTCTCTCTCTCTCTCTCTCTAGGTCATTAATCAGTTCAGTATCACTGGAGCGTCATGGCAGAGTGTCAAAAAAAAGAACACACACACACACACACCCCCCCCCAGATTACACTAAAGTGTACCCCTGCTTCATAGGGGTAAAACAAAAACAACAGTTTTCAACAGTGACTCTTTGATTGCCCATGGTGGGTTAGATGATTGTAAAAGACATGTTGAGGTGAGTTTAACAGGTGTCATTTGTTCATTAGCATAGCTAACGTTATTTAAACTAGCTGGCTAGCTGCTAAGGAGCTAATTTATTGATGTCCCACTTGATGAGGCCAAACCCCCTGTAGACTTGCTTAAAGTTGTAGTAGAATAAAAATATGGCTAAATGAGTTGAATAGAATATAATAGTACATATTATTTTACTGTCACATTTAGCATTTAGACTACCAACTTATTCTTAAAAATGAGTGTATGTATGTCTATATGTGTGTGAGTGTGTGTGTGTGTGTGTGTGTGTGTGTGTGAGATGGGGTTGCAGGACTGGTGGAGCTACCTCCCTGAAATGAGTTTTTGCACGGTGGGATGTCAGCATAAAGTTAAGATAAGAAATTATTCGATGTCTCCCGGTTACACCTGAAATGCGCACACAGACTCATCATGCGAGTACTGAACTGAGTTCTCCTTAGAGGCTTATTATGCTTGGATGGTGAAATAAATGCACACACATCATGTCAAAACACAGGCCTGGTCAAGTATTCATGCAAACACAGTCGGTTATGATTTAAGTGAATGTAAACAGTTGGGGAAAAGGTGGAGGTGTGTCAATACAGTATATTAGGTCTGTGCATTAGGTCTTAAAGTGACAGAAGTCTAATTAACCTGCTGCTGTCTGTGTCATTAATGTTCATCAAACAACAAAACACACAGAGAAAATCACTCACTCACTCATTTGACTGAATAACTTCAGAAAATCTAATAAGAATCACTGTATATGTCACACAGTGAAGTCTATTTAATTTTACATTTAATTGATTTATTTAATTTCCGTAGTATGTCTTAGTTGGATACTACTGATAGACCTACCTAAGAAAACATATCGTTATCGTAAAACGTATCATGTAGTCATATCGCCCGCCCCTAAATATTAACATTTGGTAATTCCAGTCTTGAATTTCACGTAAAATGTGAAATGTACTTAATGTAGTAAATCTCATAAACCCTGCTGATGGTTTTTATTATTTTAGAAATTAAAATGAAAAAAGTTACAAGAACAGAGCTGTGTTCAGAAATGAGTTTGTTGTGATTCATAGACAGATTACAAGCAATAATAAAGCATGAAGCTTGTTGTTATGACATGCTGCTAAATGTAACTCTACTCTGAATGCTCTCTGTCTCACTCACTCACTCACTCTCTCACCTCTCTCTCACCCTCTCTCTCACCTTCTCTCTCTCAGCTTCTCTCTCTGCCTATATAACTGTGGAGAGAGGCATCAAGTCACTGAAAAGTAACTCGAAATGGAGGACACAATATTGTGTACAACTTACAAAATAGCTTTATTTGTATTTTCATACACTTGTAATCTAATAAAAGTTCTACATATACCTCTATATCCATTTATTTATTGAAACTATTTTTTGATAGGAAACAAGTTTAGGTGCTGATGAAATGAAATAAAAATATTAAATTGCAATGTCAAGATGTATTAGTGGTATTTTAATTACATTTATGTTGCCATTAGTTTGTGAATGTTAAAATACTAATTTAACAGCTCAGTGTTGAGTTTACAATTGTAATTTCAAATCTTTTTCAATGTAATTACTTTCTGGACTCGGCCAGAATTGATTCAGACATGGATATATTAAAGACTCGACCGTAAAGTCTAACTCGGCCTGTTTTGAACTCAGACTTGGACTCAGACTTGATTGGTTAAGGACTTGGTCTCCATTCGTATTCGACAAAGTGTGGATTCGGACCCAACACTACTAAATATATTTTAAAATCAGCTTCATCAGATTTATTTACCTTGGCTTTCAATTAGGCCTCTTCATTTTAGGCTTAAAACTATTTTTTTTAATCTCATAATGATCTAATGTAAATGTTATTTTCTGTTTGATTACTTATTTATTTCTTAAGGAATTTTAGGTTTTAATATTGTATTTATATATTTAATGTTGTATTGCAATATTTTTAGTTTTTAAAGGGGACCCTATTATTCAAAATTCACTTTTAAATGGTGTTTGAACATAAATGTGTGTCGGCAGAATGTGTACACAACCACCCCTACGATGGTAAAAATCCACCCACCCCTTTTTTTTATATTCCCAAAAATCATAAACAGAGTCTCAAAATGAGACGTTTTTTGTTTTTTGTCCTAACGTGACATCACATTGGAACAAGCCCCCGCCCAGGGACTCTGCCCTATTAGCATAGCTCCTCCCTGAGTGAGCAGCAGCACACTGGCGCCATGTTCTCAGTGCTGGAGAAGCTACAGTGGTGAGAAGAATGTCTCAGCTTCGTAAGCTTTGTAAGTATTCTGTTGTTGGCTGTAAGAATGAACACGAGAGACTCATGTACTTCCGGCATCAGAGACACTGAAGACGCAGTGAAGTTTTATATTTTGAAGGAAATGTGCCCCAAAAAATACCTAAAATCATTTCACACCAGACTGCTTTGTGAACGAGGGTCAATACAAAGCAGGATTTGATAAAAACTTGATTCTCAAGCATGGATCAGTTCCACTGTTCGTTATCCAGCTTCATATCCAGAAGACGGAAATATCGAACTTTATATTTTGGGAATGTTTGCAAATCGATTTTCTGAATGAGCTTGTTAGCAGATTCCATGGCTAATGCGCTAAAGTGCCAGAGATTATGCCATCATTTTTATTTTTAACCCGAAAACACACCTTTATTATGCACAATACAGTAAGGTGATTGTCTTTTGAAAACTGTGTAGGTTTTCTGTGAATCATTTTACACCAGCCTGCTTTGTGAATAAGGTTGTTAGCAGATTCCACAGCTTCCAGAAAGGGGGCGGGGCAACGCAGTTCATTTGCATTTAAAGAGACACACACCAAAACAGCCTGTTTTTGTTCCACCCAAAAAGGGGCATTTACAGCAGGGTATAAGATCTGTGGGGTATTTTGGGCTGAAACTTCACAGACACATTCTAGGGACACCTGAGACTCATATTACACCTTGTAATAAAAGGCTTAAAATTATTATTATTATTATTATTAATTATTATTATTATTATTATTATTATTATTTATTATTATTATCACTGTTTTGTGTGTGTGTGTGTGTGTGTGTGTGTGTGTGTGTGTGTGTGTGTGTGTGTGTGTGTGTGTGTGTTGTGTGTACCTCAGTGTCTCCAGTGTACAGTGTGGATTCTTCAGTCCAGCAGAGAGCAGCTTCACTCCTGAATCCTGCAGTTTATTGTTACTCAGGTTCATTTCTCTCAGTCTGGAGGAGTTTGAGCTGAGAACTGAGGACAGAACTCTACAGCTTTCCTCTGTCAGATTACACCCTCCACAGCCTGGAAGAGAAATGATGAAGTGTTAGATTTATTTATCTGATTGTGAAATGAGGTGTTTACCTGAATACAAGGTTCTAATGTCAGGATAAAAATATAAAATGAACAGCCTGTGTGTAAACAATAAACTAGTATTGTCATGTTATTAAAGTAAATGTGTGTGTAATGTACACTGATCTACACGCTGTAGAAATAAATGTACTTTGTTGTGATGTGAGAAGTGATGTAGATATTTCAGCATTAACACAAAGCTGAGTTTCACAGAGACGCTAAAACTGTTGGAGTTCATTGTTGTTTGGAGCTTCATCTAATTCATCTAATTCATCTAAGATTACACTCCCACAGCCTGGAAGAGAAATGATGAAATATCAGAACTCTGACCTCAAACACACAAACACAGCCATAATCCAGCTAAGTTTACCATGTAAAAGAAATGTGTGTGTTTCTCTTACAAACAGAAATCAGAGGACAGGACACCACATCAGTATTATTATTATTATTATTATTATTATTATTATTATTATTATTATTATTATTATTAATAATAATAATAATACATTAATAAAATAATAATTTAATAATTATTATTATTATTATTAGTTTATTATTATTATTATTATTATCAGTTACTGTGGTACTTTAAAGGACTGAAAACAGAAGGTTTTTTTGTTTGAACAAATGCTTTATATAATTGAAGTTTTTCAACCATTTTTAATGAAAGTATGTGTTAAAAGGTCTCCAACTAAAAAAAAATAAAATAAATAAGAAATCTCCGTTTGAAGAAAAAAGGAGCAGGACGTGCTGTGGCTTTGTTTGGAAATATTTCTTTGGTGAAATAAAAGTAACATCAGATGTGTGAGCTTTAAAATGTCTCAAATAAAATGTCTCACACCCAGACTGCTCCTGTACCTTTAACTCTCTCTCTCTCACACACACACACACTCACACACACACACACACACGTTGTATTCAGATTGTTCCCATGGTGACAGTGTTATGTTTTTCTTGTTCTCAATTGTGAAGTTCTGTTCAATGTCTCTTTCAAGTTAAAGGAGAAAAAAAAAAGTGCCTTTCACTGGTGTTTAGTTCACAAAATGATCAAAAAGCAGTCATGAATACATGCAGTTATTTTGTAGAGATCTTTTCATCAGTTTTAGAGAAAGGTAATAAATGGTGATATAAGGTTTTGTCCATATGGCCCAGATCTCAGTGCAGACGTAACGTGTTAGTGTAAAAAATGAAACAATCTTCTGTAACAGTACCAGAGGTTTGTTTAAAGATGATTAGAGTAACTATTAACAAGCATTAATCCAAACAGTGCAGTTCAGTGTTACATTAAAATATCAAACCATGCAGTAATACATTTGTAAATAAAAATACTCACACAGCTTTTCTGGAGGCTTTGACCAGTGGCAGCAGCTTCAGAAAATATTCCTCTGATGGGTCATATTTCCTCAAATCAAACTCATCCAGCTCCTGATCTGAGTTCAGTAACACAAACACCAGTGCTGACCACTGAGCAGGAGAGAGTCTGGTTCCACTGAGAGGACTGTCACCTCCTCTGTTCAGGTAAGTCTGTACTTCCTGCACTAGAGAATGATCATTCAGTTCATTCAGACAGTGGAACAGATTGATGGATTTCTCTGGAGATGGATTCTCCCTGATCTTCTCCTTGATGTACTCGACTGTTTCCTGTTTGCTGTGAGAGCTGCTTCCTGTCTGTGGCATTAAGCCCTCGTAAGAGCGCCTGATTGGACTCCAGTGAGAGACCCAGAAGGAAGCAGAGGAACAGGTCCAGGTGTCCATTCTCACACTGTAAGGCCTTGTCCACTGCACTCCTGAGGAGATCAGACATGGTTGACTTTCTGAAAAGATCAGACAGATCAGTGGTTTGTTGTTCTGTCACATTTCTGCTGATGAGGGAGAGAAATGTGTATAAAGCAGCCAGAAACTCCTGAACACTCAGATGTACAAAGCTGAACACCTTCCCCAGGTGAGGCCCAAACTCCTCTCTGAAGATTTGGGTACACACTCCTGAGTACACTGCAACTTCTCCAACATCAATGCCACACTCTCTCAGGTCTTCCTCATAGAAGATCAGGTTTCCTTTCTCCAGCTGTTGGAAAGCCAGTTTCCCCAGTGCCAGGATACTCTCTCTGGTCTGCTGAGGATCAGAATCAAATTTCTGGTGGTACTTTTGGTCCTTGTGTTTGATCTGAAAGATCAGGAAGTGTGTGAACATTTGAGTCAGAGTCTTGGGGACCTCTCCACTTTCTGCTTCACCCAACATTCTCTCTAGAACAGTGGCTGAGATCCAGCAGAAGACTGGGATATGGCACATGATGTAGAGGCTTCTTGAAGACTTCATGTGTGTGATGATATTATTGGCCAGGCTCTGATCAATGATCCTCTTCCTGAAGTACTCCTCTTTCTGAGGATCATTGAAACCTCGTACCTCTGTCACCTGGTCTACACACTCTGGAGGGATCTGATTGGCTGCTCCTGGTCGAGAGGTTAACCAGAGGAGAGCAGAGGGAAACAGATTCCCCTTGATGAGGTTTGTCAGCAGCACATCCACAGAGGCTGACTCCGTCACATCACACAATCTCTCATTATTCTGGAAATTTAGAGGAAGTCGACACTCATCCAGACCATCAAAGATCAACACCACTGTGTAGGAGTCACAGTCTAGTAATTCTAGTTTTCTCATTTCTGGGAAAAAGGGATGAAGAAGCTCCATCAGAGGTTTCTCTGCTTCATCAGATTCAGCTCTCGAAAGGGAAGTGGAAACATGAAGGTGACGTCCTGATTTGCTTTTCCTTCAGCCCAGTCCTGAATGAACTTCTGCACAGAGACTGTTTTTCCAATTCCAGCAACTCCTTTAGTCAGCACTCTTCTGATGGACTTGTCTTTAAAGAGCTCGTTACATTTGATGGGTGTCTCCTGTGTTGCTGGTCTCCTGGATGCTGTCTCAATCTGTCTCACCTCATGTTCATTATTGACATCTCCACTCCAACCCTCTGTGATGTAGAGATCTGTATAGATCTCATTCAGAAGTGCTGAGTTTTCATGCTGAGAGATTCCTTCATTAATCCTTTTAAACTTCTCTCTCAGGCTGGATTTCAGCTTTGGCTGATACATATAGGCGAGTTCTAATAAACAAAGTAATAACATGTTTTAATGCAAAATCACTGAGCACAATATCCATCCATCCATCTTCAACCGCTTATTCCTGCTTCAGGGTCGCGGGGAACCTGGAGCCTATCCCAGGAAGCATCAGGCACAAGGCGGGGTACACCCTGGACAGGTTGCCAGTCCAACGCAGGGCACAATCACAAACACACACCCATTCATACACTACGGACAATTTACCAAGCTGCCAATCAACCTACCATGCATGTCTTTGGGACTGGGAGAGGAAACTGGAGTACCCGGAGGAAACCCCCACACGGGAGAACATGCAAACTCTGCACACACATGGGCCCCAGGGAAATCGAACCCGGAGGTGTGAGGCGGAACGTAGCTAACCACTAAGCCACCGTGAGCACAATATAAAATGTAAAATACTTTCAAAAGCTGCTGTTCATTCCTGATTCATGGACTAAATATTATTGAAGGAACAGGACCACTTTACAGAGTAATCACAAACTGGACCACGAACAGAACAGAAAAGCACCAGATGTACATGATACTAAACTCAAACTTCAAACTAAAGGTGTTCATATCTAAAACTATTTCCTCTCTCTAAAGTGAACCTGATGGAATAAAGCCATGACTCAGAACTCTTACTGTTGTGCAGTGTGTTAGCGAGATCTGTGTGGTTCATGTTCTTCAGGACATGCAGTGTGTTGTTCACGCTTTCCTCTCTGACACTGTGCAGATCCTCCTGATCCTCGACCTCCCTCTCAGTGCATGCTGGGTAATCTAGACTCAGGAGCTTCCTAAACCTCTTCAGCTCATTCTTTATCAGAGTGATGACTTTGTGTTCCAGCTCCTGGTTAGAAACACACAGGAACACATCTAAATATTATAATGTTACACACTGAGAGATGCTTTTATTTTCTGAAAAGAAGAAAAGGTCTCTTTCTATTACCACAGTTACAACTGAAATTCTGTCTGATTACCCATAATGCACATCGATAAACTTGTGACCCGTCATTATCTTAAATAAAAATCTGCAACCTACTCACACATTACAAGTTACACACATTAAAAAGACACACACACCTTGAATATGGAGTCCAGCTGATTTCTGCTGATGTTTGATTTCTTCTTTTGTGGTCTGTGAACAAATAAAACACATGATGTAATATAGACTATATGTATTCATAGCTGCACAACACACTAATACATACAGAGACAGATATTTAACACTATCCTCTTAACACAATACACTGATTTCAGGGTTTCCTCACTGACACGAACATGTTTATGAATAAAATAGTGATCTAGTCATTAATGTCCCAGGTGTAAATGTTGTTGTGTAGCACCACAGACCCTCCAGCTCAGGGACTGCAGGCTGAACTGAACTCTTAAAGCAGTTTTCCTCACTGCCAGTCCGAGAGCTGCAGCACTGCACACTTTAGTGTTTTACTGCTTCAACACCTGATAAAGATCATGAAGGGCTTCATAATGAGACCAGTGAGTTTGATCAGGTGGAACACTGCTGTAAAACACCTCACTGTACTGACCTCACATCAGGAGAACTGGCTCCATCTCTGAAGGTAATTGGACGATCCATTGACCGGTCACTCTTCATGGACACACAGCTGGGTTCTGGTGAGTCTGATCTCTTTCCCTCCATCATTCTGTAATTAGAACAGAAATATCAGCAATAATTAATACTCTGCTGTCTCAGCACTGTTACACAATGTGTTCATCATTAAACACCAATAATTCCATCTTTTTAATTCAGCTACAGTCTGCACACTTATTCAAACAGGAGACACGCCCCATACCTCAGGAATTACACTGATGTCAGGAGTCCCAATCACAGAGAGCTGACTCAGCTGGGTCTTAAAGCCTGTAGATTTCACTGACTCAAAGCTACACTGCTCTTCTCCTCCACATTACACAGTCCTTTTTACTCTTCTCTCAGTGAATGATTTCTCTAAACTGTTCTTAGATCAGATCAGTGATATATTCACTGCTATTAAACACCTTAAACCAAAGTTAAGTTCCTTTGTAAACTAGTGAGTGTTTAGAGATACAGATCTGTTCCCATGAGACAGTGTGTATTTATTGCTGGTGAATGGAAAAGTAACTCACCTCTCGTCTTTCTTTAAGTCCTGTTTCTCCAGACACACACATGTTGGAGGTCATGTCTCCTTCTCCAGATTACAGCAGGACACACGTTTACTTCACTCCAACCTTGGTGTGTTAAATCAAACCCTGTATCAGCACAGAGTTCACTTATTCCACACTTACAATATATCACTGATCTGATCTAAGAACAGTTTAGAGTCTAAACTGTTCTTAGATCAGTTCAGTGATATATTCACTGCTATTAAACACCTTAAACCAACGTTTAGTTCCTCTGTAAACTAGTAAGTGTTTAGAGACACAGACCTACATACAGATCAGATTCAGTGTGTTTATATATTATAGCTTTAGATTTAGATACTCACTGTGTTTTTACCCCTGAAATGGTTTATTTTTCCCTCGACACAAAATGGAGCTGCTGACTTTCACCTTCACCTTCTTCCAGTTCTGGCAGAGGTGGAGGGTTTGTACATTTGTCACACTACATTAGGGGTGGGGAGCACCGAAATTAATCTTTGACCTCCACCTGTTAAGATAATGCTGGTTGCTGTTGATCTTTGACCTGGCTCAGGAATGTTAGACAGGGATATGTATGTATGTATGTATGCGTGTGTGTGTGTGTGAGAGAGAGAGAGAGAGAGAAAGAGAGAGAGAAACACAGAGTCTCAGGAAACTCATAGTGAGAAATAATCACAATAACAATTTTTTTTTTCGTCTAAAAAAGTAATTCAGGGACCTATTACCACAATTTAATTACATTTCTGATTGCAAGAAAAATTCTAATTCATTGATTTAATTCAATATTTAAAGTTGTAAACTATGTTTTGATGAGCTGTGTTGTCATAATAATGTTGATAATTACATCAACTTAATATTGTGTGTAATTTAAACTGAAATCTCTGCATTAATTGATTTAAAACAAAATTGAAGTTGTAGTACATTTACATTTACATTTATTCATTTAACAGACACTTTTATCCAAAGTGACTTACAAAATGAAAGAATACAAAGCAATCCTCTCAAGCAGAGAACAATACAAGTAGTCGGCAATACAAGATCTATTAATTGAGTTCTAGAATAAAGTAGTAGCTTAACGAAATTAAGGCTTGAAACTTCAAGTCACTAATGTCAAGTTCGTACCCATTTAACATGTCTGGACAAATTCAGACAGTTAAGACTGTGTTAGAGGACCTGTAGACTGAACAAATACAATACAAAGGACGTTTCAGTGTGAGTATCATTTCACTTACAAATAAATTCTACTAAAGCAATGAATTTGGGAATATTCTCACTTGTGATGTGACCAATAGTGGACTTGTGTATACGTTACACCTGCTAATACAGTTGATGGATAGTTGATGTATAGTATGTATATAGTATGGTCATGTGTATTCCACCACACATACACATCCAACCAAAAATATGACACAGACACAGAGACACACACATGTATATGACCCTGTCTATACAAGCACACACACATCCAACAAAATTACGAATACACAAACACACACGTTCTTTCCTTTCACATAGATTGTGAAACACTTTGAGTTAGGCTTAGGTCACTGGTTCAATTTCACACATAAACAAACACAAACGCATGCACAGACACCACATACATTGCACACATGCATAGCGTTCCAGTTACACAAAGTCCGAGCACTCTGTGAGTCAGGCCTAGGTCAAAGGTCAACCCGAAAAACCCCGTTCCGCTGTAATACACACACACACACCCACACACACACACACACACACACACACACACACACACACACACACATAAGGGCTGGTAAAAATAAGCAAATGATTAATAATGAACTTAATCTAACTTTAAGTTATAGTAACTAACTAACAATAGTAACTAAAACCCAGTGTGATTTACAATACAAATATCATACCTAACATCTCTGCAGGTTTTCCGCCCTGCCCTGCCCTGCCCTGTCCCGCCCTGCCCTGCCCCGTCCCGCCCTCGCCCGCCCCGCCCCTGCCCCGTCCCGGCCCTGCCCCCGCCCCCCGCCCTGCCCTGCACGGCCCTGCCCGCCCCTCTGCCTGCCCCTGCCCCTCCCGCCCGCCCGCCTTAAGAGGTCGGTGTTTTACTTACCTTTAAATGCAAAATGCGATTAAGCTTTTCCAGTGACGTCTTCCTCGGGTTGTTTGACGAAGTGTATGGCGTAACGCGGATATCGGATATCGCCAACCCTACGATTAGTGGACAACCCGCTCTACCACCTGCGCGCCCTATAATAGTGGACTTGTGTATACGCTACATCTGCTAATACAGTTGATGGACCATATTGCACTACTACACATAGCTAATGCTAGTCATATTTAGCAGTGTAATCTGAAAATTTACTCTTTAGTTTACTGTAGCAGTGGAAAAGAATGAACAAGTTTCATTTGACAAATCTTCTCATCTACAGAGGGATTTTCATTTGTTTTACAGGAAAGAAATGTATGATTACATTTTTACATATTTGTGTAAACATCAACTACATTGTGTAATCTAATTTCATGTATTGATCAATTTATTTATTTATTTTTTAATCATTTGTCATTCAAACATATAGCCTTCTAGCTCCATTGTAGTCAGGTTTGCTCTTTGAGCAGAATTAGCAGCCTTTGGACTGTGGATAGTTCTGTGAGAGAGATAAACGTAGTAGACGCAAGAGTGTTTCCTTTTTGTCTATTCTGCTCAATTCATTTTCAGTGCTTTTATGTTTATAAAACCCGCAGAGATGTTAGGTATGATATTTGTATTGTAAATCACACTGGATTTTAGTTACTATTGTTAGTTAGTTACTATAACTTAAAGTTAGATTAAATTCATGATTAATCATTTGCTTATTTTTTTCACCAGCCTTACGTGTGTGTGTGTGTGTGTGTGTGTGTGAGAGAGAGAGTGTGTGTGTAATACATTGAACGGGGTTTTACGGGTTGACCTTTGACCTAGGCCTGACTCACAGAGTGCCTCGACTTTTGTAGACTGGAACGTATGCATGTGTGCAATGTATGTGGTGTCTGTGCATGCGTGTGTGTTTGTTTATGTGTGGAATTGAACCAGTGACCTAGGCCTAACTCAGGAGTGTTTCACAATCTATGTGAAAGGAAAGAACTTGTGTGTATTCATAATTTTGTTGGATGTGTGTGTGTCTTGTATAGACAGGGTCATATACAATTTGTGTGTCTCTGTGTCTGTGTCATATTTTTGGTTGGATGTTATGTGTGTGGAATACACCATGACCATACTATATACA
>JAAGNN010000031.1:931012-1158512 GCA_012411365.1 Ameiurus melas | reverse complement strand
ATAATCTGAGTGTGATATTTGTGCTTAAATTGTTCTTTTTTGACCACAGAGGTAGTTACTAGATCTGGCATACAATCTCAAGATTAACGTAATTTGTGCTGATACTAAACATATTTTGGTAGATGCTCTACCTCTTGCACTAATGACTTATCGCATGCAGACTAACAGCAATATGTAGCTAACACCGCATGAAATGCTTACGGGTTGCGACCCATGTCTGTGTTTGTCTGTTCCTGATGAAGGACTGCCGCTGGAATAATTGTAGATGGATCAAGAGCATATATGAGATAACTAACTGCTATGTATGAAGCTATCTATTCACAGGACCAGAGCTGGGGACGGAGAGGGAGACAGAAGTCCCTTGTCCCATGACACCCGACTTGTATACCTAGGGGTGTTCCAGCCCAGGAGTGAAGGGGTGAGGTGTTACCGCCAAAAGGGGGGTGTGGTAGGTGTTCACCCAGAGATGGGAGATCAGGAGCAGCGAAGGAATGGCTGAAGTGGACTACAGGAACATGAGGCAGCAGCGGTAAATAAGAACATGCCGACCCCCGAGGATTTTCAGATTTTCCCCGAGGATATTCAAGGATCCAAGAAGCTGTATGAAGCCGTCAAAGGGGAGTCTGCCCTCAAGAGGCATTATCGCAGAACTCTCAAGTCAATGGCAGACCAGGATGAGAAGACGATGTGATGAACGTACAGTCTCCACAGTATGTAAAGTGCTTGAGCTGAAGACAACCAGCATGCAGAGAGATACTGCCAACAGAGACTGTCAAGTTGGATTGTTATAAAATGTTTGTGATGTGACCCGTGACATGTGATGTGTGGCGCACTCAGGCACGAAAATGGTGCTCTCAAGCTATGGATGGAAATTTTTTGCAGGATGGAAATTTTTCATGATAGAAGGTCAGGTTTTTTCGTCCACCTCTGAATGCAAAAGTTTGGGGTTCTGTTTTTGGGGAAAGCAAGACTCTGCAGGTCCCGACAAATACAAAACTAAGGGTTTTTAAGGCCCAGTTGAGAAAAATAGGGACATGTAGATTCAATATTAGTACTAGCCATTCATGCTAACACTATTTAGGGGTACACACTTAATAAAAAAATAAAAAATAAAAATAAAAATTATAATAAAAAAGGACAGGGTTCAAAATAATATATAGATATACTAGTTTGTGAGGCTTTATAGCCTCAGGGGAAATGTTGTAGTTAACAATATACGTTAAATGATATGAATAATATACGTTAAATGAACACGAGGGAAATCTTGTATGAGTGATATGTAATTTTATTGAAAATCAGCATTGAGATGCACGATCTGAGTCCTCACATCTGGGTCCAGCCCTTCTAATAGAGGAAAGAAGGAAAAATGGCAGGCTCCTAGACACCCAGATGCGGTATTAGGCGGATATTGATGAACAGGATTCGCACTTTAAGATTAACACACTAGGATTTATTAGTCACAGAGAAATATAAGAGATTTAATGAAACACACACACATAGATAACACACACACTCTTACACAGCCAAGGACAGACATAACACACACTCTCGCTCTCTTCTCTCCCTCTCTCACACGCACACACATAATATTATAACTTTATATAAGAATAATAAAAAGTCGTATTAAGATATTAGAAGGATAATATAATGATATTATGAAGTACAGTAACCATATATAAAATAGAAATATGAAATATAGAGCAGAAATGAAAGTAAATTATAATCCAGAAATACGGAAAGATATAAAAAATAACTTACTCATAGTTTGGATGGTGGGGATTCTTGTCTCGCGAGGAGGGTTCAGGCGTGGTGTAGACAGGGGTCTCGAATTTTGAGGAGAGAGCCGTCCGAAAGAACCATCCATCATGAAGAAGCCATTTATAACAATGGTTGAATTACATAGCACCTGCGCAGTGAAATCAAGGTCGTCGCTCTGAATTTTTTTTTTTTTTTTTAATGTTTCATTTTTATTGAACATTTCTGCTGAACACTTCTGATGAACATTTCTACAGAACATTTCTACATTTCTACTGAGCATTTCTGCTAAACATTTCTGCTAAACAATTTTGCTAAACATTTCTAATGACCAGTTCTGCTAAACATTTCTGCTATACATTTCTGCAAAACGTTTCTGCTAAACATTTCTAATGAACATTTCTAAAGTTTAATTTTTATTTAACATTTCTGCTGAACATTTCTACACAACATTTCTACATTTCTACGTTTCTTTTTATTAAACATTTTTGCTGACCTTCTGATGAACATTTCTGTTGAACTGCTAAGCCTATCTAAATCGCCCTTTTCTGTTCTGTCCTCCCCCCCATTTCCCAAAAATACAAACAAATTGAGCAACAGCAGTAAATACTCACAGATTTTTTCTTTTATACAAAGAAAAACAAAATTGAACCCACAACCCACCCATCATGGCTACCCATTAACTGTCGCTGGTTATAGAGATATTATAAAATTCAACAACAGGCACCAACCTTTAAGTGGGTAGTGTCTGTAACTCCATAAAGTATGCAATAAAGGGATGCCATTTATGAAAAATCTTATCTGTACATCCATTCATCGTATATCTTATTTTCTCGAAGTTTCAGAAAAAACATCACGTCCTTTATCCACTGGGAGATAGATGGGTGTTTAGCAGACATCCAATGTAACAGTAGGGAACGTCTTGCTATAAGGGATGTGAAAGCAATAACATCATTTTTGTAACAAGCTCAAAGGAATTGAAGCTTGAGGGGATCCCAAATATCACAATCAATGGACAAGGCATTAAATGTACCCCTGAGAATAGAGGACATGATGGTAAAAAGCCAGACCAAAAACCATGGAGTTCAGGGCAGAAGAAAAACATATGGCCAAGATGACAGGAAGAGCCATGGCATTTATCACATTTGTCCTCTACATCCGGATACATCACAGACAATCTCGACTTGGACAAATGGACTCTATTTAAAACTTTGAACTGTATAAGTCCAAGACGAGCACAAGAAGTGGTAGCATGTTCCCAACACTCCCTCACTTATTTGTACTCCTAATTCCGTTTCCCCACGCATTCCTAATTTTTATTACTCGACCCACTACCTTGGGGCCAAAATAAAATCATAAATATTAGAAATCATTCCTCTCTGATGCGGGTTATTTGAAAACAGGTCTTCCCAGGCCTGTTAAGGAGGAACAGAAGGGAAACCAGGAAAACATCTAGAAACGAAATTCGGATTTGAAAGTACCGAAAGAAATGTGTCAAGGGGAGATCGTAAGTGGATGCCAAATTGGCAAAGCTATCAAACACACCATCAGAATACAAATTTCTAACTTGTTTAATACCCTTGTCATACCACCCTGAAAATGAGGAGTCCATACACGCGATGGGGGAAATAGATGGTTGTTCACTAAAGGACACAAAAAACTACAAAACCTACAAAACTTTCCCAATATACTGATAACCCTGTTGTCCTCAGCACACTTAGGACTTTTTATCAATTTAGATGACATTTTAAATTTGTAGGTGCATCCTCTTTGTGTCCTTTAGACCCATCTATCTCTCAGTGGATAAAGGACGTGATGTTTTTTCTAAAACTCGAGAAAATAAGATATACAATGAATGGATGTACAGATAAGTTTTTTCATAAATGGCATCCCTTTTGCCTACTTTATGGAGTTACAGACACTACCCACTTAAAGGTTGGCGCCTGATGTTGAATTTTATAATATCTCTATAACCAGCGACAGTTAATGGGTAGCCATGATGAGCGGAGGGGTGGGTTGTGGGTTCAATTTTGTTTTCTTTGTATAAAAGAAAAAATCTGTGAATATTTACTGCTGTGGCTAATTTTTGTATTTTTGGGAAATGGTGGGGAGGAACAGAACAGGAAAAAGGGCGATTTAGATAGGCTTAGCAGTTCAACAGAAATGTTCATCAGAAATGTTTAATAAAAAAGAAACGTTATGTCAAAATATGTATAGCAGAAATGTTTAGCAGAACTGGTTTAGCAAAAATTGTAGAAATGTTCTGTAGAAATGTTCGCGAAATTGTTCAATAAAAATGAATCATGAAAAAAAAGAAAATGAAAAGTAATTACTAAGTCATTACCAAGTACTAAGTCATGATTTGCAGAGGGGTCAAATACATATTTCCCTCAATGCAAATCAATTTATATTATTTTTGACATGCGTTTTTCTGGATTTTTTGTTGTTTTTTGTCTCTCACTGTTCAAATAAACCTACCATTAAAATTATAGACTGATCATTTCTTTGTTAGTGAGCAAACGTACTGTCACGCTATCACCAACAGAGGGCACTGTGGCGCGACTTCCGAGTTGACACGTGAGCTTTTTGTTTTCATTCGCTTCCTGCCCGAGTTGTAGTTTCTGTTTGAAGATGTCTTTGATTTAACCCAGGTGTCTTTAGTTTAGAGTAATTATGTTGGGTAGTTAAAGCCCTCGGGTCTATGCGCGCCTCAAGGCCGATATTCTTTGTAGTTGAGTTTCCTGTGTGAGATGCAGTCTTCATTTTCATGTCCTGTTTCCTGACTCTAGTCCTTCTCACTAACTCAGTATAGACCACGTTCCCGTGTTTGCTTGTTTGTTTATTTGATTTATTAATAAAGACAGTGCTCCTGCACTTACTTCCTGTTGCTCCGTCTACGTCTAGTAACGCACGTACAAAATCATCAGGGGATCAAATACTCTTTTCCCTCACTGTATATATTATATAATATATCGGTGAGATGATGGGGGCTGCAGGACTGGTGGAGCTACCTTCTGGAAAGAGTTTTTGCATGGTGGGATGTCAGCATAAAATCAATATAAGAAATAAATCGATGTCTCGCGGCCACACCTGAAACACACGCACAGACAGCTGCCTCATCATGCAGTACTGAACTGAGTTCTCTTTAGAAGCTTATTATGCGTGGATGGTGAAATAAATGCACACACATCATGTCAAAACGCACGAGCGGCAAGTTCATGCAAACACAGTCGGTTATGATTTAAGTGAATGTAAACAGTTGGGAAAAAGGTGGAGGTGTGTCAATACAGTATATTAGGTCTGTGCATTAGGTCTTAAAGTGACAGCAGTATAATAAACCTGCTCGTGGCGATCTCTCTCTCTCTCTCTCTCTCTCTCAGCCTATATAACTGTTGGGGAGAGGCATAAAATGACTGAAATATCAACTCGAACTGGAGGACACAATATTGTGTGACACTAAAAAAAACAGCTTTATTTGTATTTTCATACACTTGTAATCTAATAAAAGTTCTACAAGTACCTCTATATCCATTTTTTAAATTGAAAGCATTTTTTGATAAGAAACTAGTTGAGGTGCTGATGACATGAAATAAAAATATTAAATTGCAATGGCAAGATGTAATAGTGGTATTTTAATTACATGTATGTTGCCATTAGTTTGTGAATGTTAAAATAATAATTTAACAGCTCAGTGTTGAGTTTACAATTACAATTTCAAATCTTTTATCAATGTAATTACTTTCTGGACTCGGACAGAATCCACTCGGACTTGAACATTAAAGACTTCGGACGCAAGTCCAACTGGGCCCCTTTGGACTCAGACTTGATTGGGTAAGGACTTGGTCTCGATTAGTATTTGACAAAGGTGGACTCGGTCCCAATGCTACTAAATATATTTAAAAGCAATACAAATAATTTATTTACCTTGGTTTTCAATTAGGCCTCTTCATTTTAGGCTTAAAATTGATTTTTTTAAAGATCTCATAATTATTTAATTTAAATTTTATTTTCTGTTTGATTACTTATTTATTTCTTAAGGAATTTTTAGGTTTTTAATATTGTATTTATATATTTAATGTTGTGTTGCAATATTTTCGTTTTAAAGGGGGCGCCTATTATTCCAAAATTCACTTTTAAATGGTGTTTGAACATACGATGTTACCATCCTACGATGGTAAAAATCCACCCACTCCTTTTTATATTCCCAATAAATCATAAACAGAGTCTCAAAATGAGCCGTTTTTGTTTTCGTCCTAACGTAACGTCACGTTGGAACAAGCCCCCCCCAGGAACTCTGCCCAATTAGCATAACTCCTCCCCTAGGTAGGCTGCACACAACTGGCCATGTTCTCTGCGCTGGAGCAGCTACAGTGATGAGAAGAATGTTTCAGTTTCGTAAGCTTTGTAAGTGTTCTGTTGTTGGCTGTAAGAATGAAAGGCTTAGAATAGGTCTCCTTTAATATTATATTTATCATTTTATTTTACTTTCCATTGTGAAGCACTTTTTAGCTGCATTTTATCTAGGAAATGTGCTATATAAATAAAGTTATTATTATTTTATTATTATTATTACTGTTGTGTGTGTGTGTGTGTGTGTGTGTGTGTGTGTGTGTACCTCAGTGTCTCCAGTGTACAGTGTGGATTCTCCAGTCCAGCAGAGAGCAGCTTCACTCCTGAATCCTGCAGTTTATTGTGTCTCAGGTCCAGTTCTCTCAGTCTGGAGGAGTTTGAGCTGAGAACTGAGGACAGAACTCTACCGCTTTTCCTCTGTCAGATTACACCCCCGCAGCCTGGAAGAGAAATGATGAAGTGTTAGATTTATTTATCTGATTGTGAAATTAGGTGTTTCCATCAGGTGGGAAATAAAGTGTTTACAAGAATACAAGGTTATTAGGTCAGGATAAAATTATAAAATGAACAGCCTGTGTATAAACAATAAACTAGTATTTGCATGTTGTTAACCCCTTAAGCCCAAACACGCGTTCATTCCAACAGCATTGATTTGATTTGTTTGATTGATTGAGTTCAGCATTGATTTGTTTTTGTTATCTCACACAACACAGTAGTGGTTAATGGCTCATATGAAAGTAGACACTTAAGACTTTAAGAATTAGTAGTTATTTCAAGTATTTCTTCTTTTACCTAGCCTACCTGGGGCAATATATTCAGAATTTATTATTATTTTTTATAAAAAATTTTTTTACTTTGAACACAATTGTTATATCTTCACAGCAAATTTTGATTTCAACCCCATTCCTGGTCTCAAAAATGCCCCAAGTACATTTCCATGAACACCAAAATATGAGGAGGTTATCTCTAACCACAAAAATTGTGTGTAAGGTTATCAAAACACAGGGAAAAACCTCTCCAAAATAGCATAAAGCCTTTAAATTTTTACTTCTAGAAATAGCTAACATTATTTTTTAAAGGCATAAAATAACCTCTCCATATGGCACCAAACGAAAACAAATGGCAGCAGCATGAACTCTGTTACACAATGTGTAATTTCACACACACAAAAAGTCTGAAACATACTTATAAAATATAATGTTTATTAAAAATAATTCCAGAGCCCCAGGTGAAGGAACACTTGTTCTCCTAATGACTCAAATGATAGACACACGAGTGACCAATAGAAAACTAGCGATCAGAAAAAAACTGCCAAACATGCAAAAACCTGCTGTATAAAGTTTTTCAGGAAGACCGCTAGAGGGAGCTGTCATTTACTGATAGTTTCTCTGCACGGCCCTGTAGCGCTGTGCTGATTGCCCTGTACCCGCTGACACACAACTCAAGACCAACGGATGCACGCGTAAATGGTTTGGTTGTGCTGATTACGTGTTTGATTTTCTCAGCCTCTGATTGGTCAATCATGTCGAGTTTGGGCTTGTTTGAAAGCTACCAGTATCTACAATTGGTCCATGTGGGTGTCAATCAAGTTAGATTGCCCAATTAAAATTTAGGAGGCGGGTTGTTCAGCCAAAGCAGATTAGCTTTTTTAGAATGTGTCTCAGTTCAGTTTATGGCTAATTATTAAAGTTCCAGAGGAGTGGGATATTAAAACACTTAATGCATTTTGTAGAAGACATTTGTGATTAAATATGGAACTTTGTTTTTGTTTTCTTCAATAAAGCTGATGGACTTTATACCGATGGAAATGTTCATGATTTATAAAACCGTCGCGAACTGGACTTCCGTCTATGTAGGTAATGTAAGGTAGTAAACGTTTCTACAAGTCCGATCTTGGTGTAGTGAGGTGTGCAGTGATTAGAACGCCACCCTTGTTGACTAAGTCGCCAATGAGCTCTCTTACTATTTTAGTATATAAGCTATAGTTTGTGCCTCATGGAATGCGTCATGGTCGAAAACGTGCCCCTTCCTTTCGTTTCTACGGATTTCAGAGGTATGTGCTGTTAGATTTGTTGCTTAGCTCTTTGACGCTAGTTGTCCGATTATTGTGCGATTTATTTGTTTAGCGCGATGTTGGGCTACGAGACTGTATGTGTGGGGCGCTGCTTGCTCTCAGAGTGGTGTGTCATCAAGGCTCCCAACTGTGTGTCATGGTCATTTAACGTGGCCCCGGTCGGAGCGCCAGCTGTTGCTGCTACTACTATTAATAAAGCTATCGTATGATTTGTGTGTGCCGCCGTGAGTACTAGGTCATCGGATCACGGTAGGTGAATCAGTTAGTTCTATTTCTCTAGCTAAATGGTTTTGCATGCTTTCCAAATTGAGACTAACACCTGTCTGTTCTTCGGCTCCTCGAGTTTGCACGCGTTAAGGCAGGCTGTGTGAGATGTGGACATAGCGGTATAGCTCCTCTCCTTCACTCACGGAGCCACGCTGCTGCTTTTTGTTTCGTGTTGGTTACGGTCGCTGAGATCAGTTTTCTTTAACTCCACGGTATTGTAACTGTTTTTATCAGTTATACTGATTGCTATGTGGTATTAGTGACTTTGGTCAGCTTTGGTAAACTTGCTACTGGTAGTCAGTTTGAGTGAGTTATGTGTGGTTTTTGTGAGCGTACGTGTGTTTTGTGGGTTTTTTTTTGTTTTTTGTTTTTTTTCCTCTGTAACCATCTAAATATGCAGCCAACACTGTGCTATGTTTGTTAGGACCAAATGGTTTAAACTGAACCCATACAAGGAAGGATGATACCAGGTTAGTTGTAACAATATAACTTGCTTACATTTCTTTTTCAAACATTTGAAACACAATTATGTACAGACAAAGGAAAAATAAAAGGGGCCCTTTAAATTAAATGAGTGAGTCGTTTGATCTCCTTTCCTTTTGGGGTCGCTAAAGTCTAAATTTGTGACCACGTTCTGGATTAATCTATCTGTCAACATGTGTCACCTGTTCTGTGACAGATTCCCTGTTGTTTAAGAGGAAGGTTGGCACTTTTGGGTGGAAAATGAGTACCAGCCCAAAGCGGCTGATACTGTCCTAGCACCAGGGAGGTATGCTCGCTGAGTTGGTGGACGTCTCTTCAAGATCACACTGGGAGGCTCACCATCAATTGAAAGGGATCTTCCAAGTAGTTCTCTCTCTCTCTGTTCATCAGACTTCACTCTGTCCATAAGACTTGAGGTAGTTCTTGGGACCTGACCAAGACAATAGAGGTGCAAACCAGGATTTCTCCAAACATCCCAGTTGCTCCTCCTTATCCTATCTTCTGTAGTGGTTCTTTAGCTTGCTAATACGCTCACTGTTATCACTTTGTTCACTTTAATTCTACAATTTTTCCTCCGGTCGCCAAAATCATGTGGGTCTCCTCTATTTTCTCCCACACGCGCGGTCTCAACAGGATCACGAAATGGCGGTCTCAACAGGATCACGTTGAGCTGGAGGTGGGACTATTACTCCTGATTGCTGATTTTCTTAAAGGGACATTATGCTATTTTAATACAAGTTTAAGTTATTTGAACCCTGTATTGTCACTGGGTTACATCTCCTTGTAGGAGCTGAGTGCTTCCTGAGACTAGAGGAGGTCATTTTCTGCACCTTGGGCTATACTTAAATAAGGGTCGTTATAAACACAGCAATAATTTGCAGTGAGTTTTGTGGGTATGATTCTGATTAGTGGGGAGCTTTCCCTTTTGTAAAGTTCGTGCTTCTGTACTAGCCTGTCCCTCATACATGAAGCCTCAGTTCTCCTAGGATCATTTGTTAAATCCTTTTGTGACTCTTATATTGTGTTGGTTGTTTCTCTTTTATAATTCTTGGCTATTCTTTTAACCTTAAAATATGTTTTTGTATGGAAACCCATGCCTCTTTCATGTTTTAAGTGGAACGTTACCGTACTTGTGTGTCCTTATTTGGGTTATTTTCCCCATTTATTTGGGGAGGCGTGGATTGGTCTTAATCGGAGTTAAATAAGCCACATTGCTACATTGGGTTTTAAATGTTATAATTTTATTGTGGCAGTTGTATACAGTGTTTTACTATCAAAAAGCTTTAGTCCTGGGGCCTGTTTCAAATGAGGTTCAGCCAACTCTGAGTTAAAACTTGAACTCTGAGTTGACTGACCTAGGTCGCATGTACCACCCACCACTATAAAAAGCTATTATCAATGAAGCACAGATGAGTCACCATGGCAACAGCGTCAGAAAAAGAGGTCTACATATTTCTCCCCAGAACGAACTGGATGTGTTTGTGCAAGCATATGCAGAATTTGAACACGTGTTTATTTTTTTTAAAAAGCAACGCAGCGCTGCGGCGAAGGACGAGTTAGCTTGGGAGAAAATGGCTGCTCGCGTCAGTGTAAGTTTACATTTTAATTACTTCTATACAGTGTTGAGTGTAATTAATTATTAAGTAATCTAAATACTATAATTTAATTAAAGAATATAAAACAAAAGTGGATTTAACATCAAATTTTAGGGTATTTTGAATGTAACCTCCATCACCGCCTATTCTTTATTCCTGCTTCAGCGGGGGAACCTGGAGCCTATCCCAGGAAGCATCGGGCACAAGGCAGGGTACACCCTGGACAGGGTGCCAGTCCATCGCAGGGCACAATCACATACACACTCACCCATTCATACACTGGAGAACATGCCTTGTGAATCGAACCCTGGAGGTGTGAGGCGTAACGTGCTAACCACTAAGCCACCGTGCGTGCGGCAGTCAAAGAACCGTGGCACGCTGAAAATGAAATATAAAAACATAATTCATTCAGGTAAGCCTTGAGCATATCATAGGTGTAGGGTACCTGGCTTTACAAACACTTGACATGTTAAATGACTAAATAGCATTCAGTGTCTAGCAGTGCAGCAGCATTTGTCATAGGTCTAAATGTTCATTCTCATTTGACTACTCAGCCACCAGAAAGGCAGAGGCTCGCAAAAACGGGGGAGGACCTGCACCTCCACCTCTGACAAATGCAGAGGACATGTCCCTGAGCCTGAATGTGGGTAGGCCAATGGCTGGGGAATTCCTGAGAGGGACTTCATCAGAGCCAGTCACTCCAGAAGATTCAAGTGCCTTCATAAAATGTAAAATCTACCTACAGTATGTTATTTATTTTTTTTATACAGACTATTTGTGATTTATTTATTTTTTCCATTTGTATTACTTTGGGTTGGGTTTTTGTTGGTCCCAACAGATTCAGATGGTAATATCTGTCTCTTGGAGCCTCCTGTCCCAACAGAACCCCAGGCATTTGAAGTAGCCTACTCGATACACCATTAATTATGACAAATAGTATTATAAAGTGTACTCTATGAAATGTTCATGTTCACAGGATGATGGGGATGAAGAAACCATTTCTGCTGCCACAG
Organism: Ameiurus melas; assembly: GCA_012411365.1. Taxonomy (NCBI): domain Eukaryota; kingdom Metazoa; phylum Chordata; class Actinopteri; order Siluriformes; family Ictaluridae; genus Ameiurus; species Ameiurus melas. The sequence goes on along the minus strand of JAAGNN010000031.1, from coordinate 1,146,975 downwards.
ACAGGTCTACAGAGGTAATGTTAATATTATGTCTACACATCAAACAATCTACACATCACATTTTTATGTGGAGTAGCCTATAGAATCTAAGTTTATATCTATAAATGGTCATTCTTATCTCTATCCCCCCCAGAGTGCGGAAGAACAGCAGGAGAAAGGCCCATCAACTTCTGGAGCACAGATGAACACAGTTCAGTGATTTACAGTAAATGCCACAGTTTAATTCTGAATTTTAGAACTACATTATGTAACTCTAATGTACTATTAATTAAATATTTCAGTTGCCAGTTAAGGAGTTATATAGACTTCTTCTTATTAAAAGTTGGAAAAAACAGCAAAGAACTAGTTTACTTGAACCGCCAGATCCAAAAGGCAAATCTGGAAATCGAGATTCTGAAACAAAAGCTAGAGGTGAGTGTATGGTCACAGGTGAATTCTAGGAAGTATTGATACTATATTAAAATGTAACTTTTTTCTGTTTTTGTAGGAAATGAAGAACACCAAATAAATCACTGTGATTTGTGTTTATTCATTAGTGTTTTTCTTTGTAGTTGTGGTGGTGGATATCATGATTAATTGGAGAAGACATTGCGGCATATCATATTCCGCACTACCCTTCCATCCTGGAAATCTGCAGGGTCGATGGGGTTTTCCTCAGGGTCTTGTAATTGTAGGGCAGGGTGTTGCTCCCCTCTCATTATGGCAATATTATGTAGAACCACACACGCCACAATAATGTCGCACTCCCTTTCAGGTGTTACACTGAGGTAACGTAGGCACTGGAAACGTGCTTTCAACAGGCCTATGGTCATCTCCACCCGGGCTCTCGTCCTGCAATGTGCCACATTGAAGAGCGCTGCTGTGGGCCTGGTTTAGGTTCTGGGTAAGGGGTAGTAAGAATAAAAATAAATAATTAAATAATACTTCCTAAAAATATTTTCTGCATGAGCTTCAAATGAGAGACTGGAGACAATAATCACACCAAGGTCTTTCACTGCTGCAGGAGATGATGCAAATCATTGATGGAAGAAGTCTCTTTCTCTTTGCTACAGACATGCAGTCTGTTCTTCATTTCCACACTCCACAGTCCACACATTTGGAAATCAAAATCAGATATCCAAGTTGTATTAGACTGAGTTTATAGAAGCAAGTATTTGTCTAGAGTTTGGTCAGGATGCAGGAGTGTACTGACTCCACACTGACGTGTCCGGTCTCTCGATGTCCATGACACAGAGCTGTTGATCCAGTCTCATGTGTAGAATTGGAAACGATGGTGAAAAAGTCCAGAAAAACAGAAGGAAGGCCAGATAGATCCCGTCCACTGCTAACTTAGATGAGTCTTCTTTACACGCAGATGTCCAAGTCCAAATCTTCTCCCAGGTGAGAGCGCCTTTTAGAGTCTCTTTGTGTTGTGCTGACTTCACAAACTTGGACTAATCAGGGAAGCATTGAAACCTGTGCGGGAGACCCCAATGGATTTCAAGTCCATCGCCTTGATCCAGTGTCTTAGCGTATTTCAGTACACTTTCTTTCAAAATGTATAGGCTTCAGTTAGGGACTGCTCCAGTATTTTCGCAACAGCCCAACAAGGCAGTGTAGTTGGTTCACTACGCAACCGTCTACTGACAGTGCCACAAACTCAAGCCACTGCTATAATTTGAATCCTAGAATTCCACTGTATAAATATTTAAACTGTTCCCCAGGTACTCAGTGAAATTCATTCTGTCAAATAATGTAACACATAAGTCAGGTCACTCCAAATAAAAACATGTTCAGTTGCTTAATTCTCAGTGAAGACTTTATACAATAGCAGGTATGCAATGATTGAATACATTTATTGGGAATTATTACAGGTGAATTTTCAGTGAAGAAGACAGTCAGCATTATTGTTTACCAATGGTACCAATGGCTCTGAGCTGTCTGAATCAAATTTATACAGTTCTCATTTGTGTGTGCAACGGTAGTCATGAGTTAGTTGGCCAATTAACAGCTAAAGAAGACTTTTAATGCAGAGTTTACTAGTATTATGCAAGTTCTCATTTACTAGTTAACAAAACAATAAAACACAATTACATTACTTGAAATAGAAGCACTGATTTCATCAGTAAGTGCTACTCTTTGGGGCAGTCTCATCTGTGTATTTGACATTACTTATTTGAGTCCTGCAATGTTTCTCTCTGGAATGTCACCCTCATTGTAGCACATTTACTGCAGTTTTAAAGTAAGTGCTAACAAGTTGGGGCAACTTTCAGTGAATTTGGACACCACAAATGTGGAGTGTGAAACTATAATCGCATTCATTTTTGCTGAGATTCTAACTGAAGAGTTTCTTTTTATAAATATTTATTGAAATTCTTACACATATATTTAGTGAAACATGTGTTGAATTCTCTTAGAGCAATACCTTTTAATATATCAATGAGAGCATAATTTGGCTGTGTACCTACTCTCAATCTAGACTGATAACTGCCTGTCAACGTGTGAATCACCTGGTTCATTCACATGGAGTGATCCACCATCATCACTTCTATTGTCACATTGGCTTCTGTAGGTTGGACTGTGAATCATCTCAAGTTATGATCAGGCTCCAAGCATTGAAATGAACATCACTTGACTCAGGGCCCCTGAGAATGAAAAAGTGGTCAACTGGTAACTTCTTGGATAGCGTGGGTATGTAGTGATTATATTTGTTGTGGTCAATCGGCAGAAGATGCAAAGAAAACCACCTATCTGTCTTATTGTCACAGTTGATATCCTATTAATGGCTCTGACCTTCCTGAATGGTAAGTAGTATTTGTTGGGGTGATTTTGGGTGATTTAAGCAACTAAAGATACTATATTTTTGTTTACAATTTATTAAACGTTAAACAGTTTGGACAACATCCGATAATTTCAAAAGAAATGGCAATTAGATTACTTCAAATAGGAGCAACTTTATTTACAATATATTCACAAGTGCTTCTCATTGGGGCAGTCTCCTCCCTGGCCACAGTACTCACCTCTATCCACCCAGCCTCTCCACCAGTATTCAACCACTCCTCCACCACTTTGCTACAGTCATTCTACATATCCAGAGCATCACCAGTTCACACTGTACAGTTCCGGCCTCCAGACCAATTGCAACAGCTGCCTGTTTTGTGTGGATTTGGATCAGCAACAGAAATCAACAACCCCAAATAACACAACAGAAAAAAGAAAGCTTTCTTAGAATGGTGTACAGTCCCACTATACCTATGAGATCATCTACTGTTCATACTGAGTAGAGTCAGGCTAGTACATCTAAATTTGAGAGTTCTTCATCAATCTCAGGCTCATCTGCAGATACTTATATCATTGACCGTGATCCAGTACCAGAATATGGAGAACCATGTATGAGCACTGAATTAAGAGAAGGCAGAGCATGGAAGCCATGCAAGGCATGTCAGGCAGAGGTGGCAAAATTAATGGAGGAGAATGGGGAAACTGTGTGATGATGTGATGTGTAGTATCAGTAAGTACTTTTATTTCCTTGTTGTGTATTTGTCACATCAAGATTTAATTGTTCCCTTCATCACCTTTTGTTTTGAACAATTCACCTAAGGAACCTGAAGTGCGACTCAATACATCCAAGCACTGTAAAATTAGTAATAATGAATAATTGTGGAACATTCAATTTTTTTAAGCTTTACTAAATTTTGTGCCATAAATTAATTATGGACATTTGGGAGTTACTGAGTGCTTAAGCTAAAAGTTAAAAGCCGTAAACAAATAAACTACTTAGTAAATATATTTTATGCCATAAAAGTCTATTTTGGATTTTGTAGTTGTTCCTTCCTTTTCTTGATTTCATCATGGATTTGTGGAAACACAAACCTGAAACAGGTTTAAGGCTGGAAAACACTAATTTACCATTTAGTCTCTCAGACTATGTGGTCACATAAACCAAACCAAACAAACATCCAAAACTAAAGTCAATGAGATAAAACAGAACACTAAGTAAAGCAAAACAATTTGGATGAAGCAAAACAGCAGCGGCGTCACATGTAGCATCTTGGCTGCGAGGTTTGTCTTGAAGATTTAGTTCTCAACTCCCCACTCTCACCTTAACACAGAGATCAGAGTATCAACCTAAATCTACCACATCCCACTGTGAAAATTAAAGAAGTGTACTTAACACTGTGTTGAACAAACACCAGATACAAAGTTGTAGGATTACTCACAGGTACTGCGGCTCTATATACATATACACATCATGAGACTGATGTAAATGCAGGTAAGGCTTTAATAAAAGTTTGCAACAAATGCAAGGCAGAGGCAAAAACATGAAACAGGCACGGATCAGGTGATAAATAAACAGGATATCAGAGGTAGGGCAAACACACAAAAACAAAGTCAATGTCAGAACTAGTAAAAAACAGGCCAAAAATGTAATTCTAATTCCAAGAATTTAATCTCTCTCTCTTTGCCAGTATCAGCCAGAGGAGGATGTCCTCCCGCCAAGAGGATTTTTAATTAATTTATTTTTTATTTTATTTTTATACCACTCCCATGGTATCGACTTTGGTATCCGAGTATCGTCGTAGTTTTGGTGCTATCGGTACCGACGACTAGATTTTTCGTATCGTGACAACCCTACTGAGAATTTAACAGTATTATGGGTCCAAGAATTTAATTCTGATTCCAGTATCAGCAAAATGTTAACAGGTTCATTTTTCAGATTCATTTTCAGGAATTGAGCTCATGCAATTCGTGTGTGAAGGGGTGGCGGAGCATAACGAGTCCTCAAATGTGACAGCTCCGCCAAAGACGCCCATTTAAGGGGGTTACTGAGATTTTTCTGCACATTATTTTAAGATGAAAATTTCTGATAATTTAAATGATCAACACTCAGGGGCCCTCTCAGTATGTGGGGCCGCGCAAATGTCTATCTTGCCTGCCCTGTAGATACGCCTCTGGGTGTGCCTGATCAGAAGTCCGGTGATTGAGAAAGAGGCAGTGTGTGTGTGTGTGTGTGTGTGTGGTTCTGGGAAGCGTAGTTCATGGCGGCCATGTCTGTAGGCCGTGAAGCATTTTGGGGAGATCTATGATGTTCTTGTGGTGAATCCATAGATGTAAAAGTCATTGCACATTTCCATGTGAATATTTGAACACCAAATAGGAATGAGTGTCTGTAGTTTTGTGATGGATTGTGGTGTAAGTAGACAAGTGACTTGTTGCATCACTAGAGGGAGGCAGAGAGCACTTTCTTAATCATAATCAGTGGCCATCAGCCCCACCTGTCATCAGTCAACCTTGCCATACATGCAGTCCTCTTCAAAAGTATTGGAATTCTTTTGTTTTTGCTATACTCTGAAGACATTTGAGTTTGAGTTCAAAAAATGAATGAGACAATACATCAAAATTTAATCTTTAATTTCCTGATATATACATCTAGATGTGCTAAACAGCTTAGAACATTTTTAAAGTGAGCAAAAATATTGGAACAGATCGTCTTCTAGGAAATCAAAGTAAATAACACTATTTGGTTGCATATCCCTTCCTTGCAAGAAATAATAAAGCCGGCGATCCACTGACATCACCAAATTGTTGCACTCTTCTTTTGTGATGCTTTGCCAGACTTTTACCACAGTTTCTTTCAGTTGTTGTTTGTTTTGAGGGTTTCCCCTTTAGTCTCCTCTTCAGGAGGTGAAAAGCATGCTCAAATACACAAATCCCAAAGGCCATGCTCCAAAATAAAATGGAAAGATTACCTGGAAAAGTGGAGGTTATTATACCTGCAAAGGCAGACTAAATCTATAATGGGATATTCAACAAGCACATATGGGTTTGATTGTATTGTTGGTATTTCTTTCATCTTTACACCCACACACAACATCAATGCGATGTAGACAAATTATGCCCACACCCCCACACTACCAAGCCCCCGAAATAATAATAGCCTGTCCATGTAGGTATAAATAGCGTTGGCACATTTATAACACACATTTGGAACTTGTTCTTCCAGCAACCAACAATCACAGTGTAGCAAAGGCACTGAACTGGTTCTATAGACAGGCACAAGCACTGGACATGGTTCGATAAACAGGAAGTGATGTGTATAAAGAATCAGTGCATCCTCTAGTGGGCATGGCCAACAAGCGCCTCCAACCAACTTTGCCAAATTCACCCCTACCTTTAATGGTCACCATCCCAGTGAACTCTGAGAGTCCCGTGAGTAGAATGCCTAAAGGATATCCTAGAAACTAAACCCATTCCTGACTGATCAAGTGACTTAGCTACAGTATATGAAGATGTAGAGTAGTTTCTAAATTCAACTCTTGCTCTCGTGTGGTCACCTGGGGTTGAGACGCTAAAGATTAACCTATACTCATAAGCGAGTAATCATTTTTGTACCCCTGTTGGACTAGACTGAAGCACTGAGGGCTGAGAACTAGAATCAATGTGGACTTGATCCTCAGAGTTCCTTACATCCATTCTCATGTGGACAATGGCCACTTGTGAATAATCTCCAATTGTAGGTCCTTCTGGCTCTACTCACTCCTGGGGCTGGAAGGGGCCAGTAGAAGTGACCCATTGGTTTACCTGGCATATCGCCAGGTAAGAACCGCCTTAAGTTCTGAGCAATGGACAGTTTTTTGTTGTTTTGTTTTTTTGTCTTCAATTTATTTATTAATTTTTATAGGATTCATTTTCATGTGATTCATTTACGTATAATTAATTTACATGTGATTCATTTACTACTTTGCTTCTCTTTAAATCCAGTTTAAGACTGTGATATTACGAAGGTCTTTCTAGATTATTACTTGCTACACTGTGTGAGATAACCCCAGTAAAACTGCCTGAATTCTATAATATAATTTGTTCACCATGTTAGGTTAAAATACTCTAAAAACAGATTTGCAATTAAAAAACTTTTTTTTTCAATTCACATCCTTCAAAGCATGGCATGTTGTGCTTATTCTCACAATCCATCAAACATTGTCCACAATGTGAAAACAACTTGGAGAGTAAGCTGAACTAACCAACAAAATTACCAAGACAAAAAGTTCCGGCAGTAAGAGAAAAAATCCACACTGACTTCAAGTCTGATAAACAGTCATAAATAGTCCACAAAATCTAGGCGAAGTAATGCAACGACAATATCTTCAATACAAACCCTGATACTGAAGAGCTGGAAGGCAAAGTGCCAAAAATAAAAGAAGAGCAAAAAAGACTCCGCTGTGTAGGTGATGCAGTTCACCCCGATGTCAGGAGTTTAACATAGTCTCCTGCTTCCACCGCTGAAATAAAGTCCTTCTGAACACCGTTATATGTAATGCAAAGCCGAGCTAGGTGAAGTATTCCATAGCGAAAGCCCTCAATATCACAAAGTTGATGCCGAACCTCGTTAAATGCAGCCCGGGCCGGGCTGTCTTGGCTGTGTAGTCAGGGAAAATGAATATGGTCAAATCCCTTACTTTAATCCGCTGGCGCTCTCTCGCATGGCGTTAAATGTCAACCGAGTCACTGTGATAGTGGAATCTGCACGCAATAGCTCGTGGTCGTTCACCAGGCTTAGGCTTCGGCTGAAGGGTCCGATGGGACCGGTCCATAACCGGCTCCTTCTCTAGACCAAACGCCTCTTTTAACAAGGCCTCTAGAGCAGCAGTTGTACATGGGTCAGCGGCCTCTGGAACTCCCACCATCCCTAACGTTTTTACGCCGTGACCTCGACTCCAAATCCTCACATTTATTCTCTAATTGAGTCACAGTCGTAGTGAGAGAGCTCGATAGTAGTCTTCATATGAACTATGTCATCAGTGCAACTGGAGAGAACATGCTCCATTTCCCAAACAGTACATTTCAGTGTTGATATGGTAGCCTCGGGAGCAACTTTATCACTAGCCAGCTGTGTTTTCATGGCCTGCAGGTCAAGCTGGATAGTAAACAGCACATCTCCGAGAATCTTCTGGAGCTCCTGAAGTTCCTTTTTAAAAATATCACCAATGTCCTTCCTGAGTAAAAGTCAGCAACTCAAGCTTGAGTGCGGCGAGAGTCAGAGTCACCGCCGGCAACGCCGATTCAGTGGGAGAAGGGGACTGCGCTGCGCAACACACTAGGCCTCAGTCATGTCTGAATGCTACCATGGGTTTTGGTGTTCTTTCCAGACATTTTAACGTGCCACAAAGTTAAAAGTGCAAACAAGGAAACTGAGTAGAATAAGTCAAAATATATTGTATGACCGAAAAGCGCAAATTAATTACATTTTAATTGACAAATACAATTTCATTTAATACAATTAAATACAATTACAGTTTTAATAGGGCCATCTTCTCCATGTGGTCTGGTCTTATACAAGCGTTCCCACTTCATCAATGTAGGCCACAATCTCAAACCAAGTGGAGTGCCAGACATCCTGAATCGTAGACAACCATGAAAATGATTCTTACAATACAGTAGCAATACTAGGGGGTAGTATTGCTACTGAGTCAGGACAATTGGTCTTACGGTGAATGACCACAGTCTCCAAGTGCCTTTGGGAACTGGTACAAATGGAGGTCAAAAACTTTTGGGGTTACAGCAGATATTTCGTTCGCGTGTGTTGATTTCTCCTGTGTATGACCTTCTGCCTGTTCTTGACTTTGTATCTGCTCTGTCCCTTTAAGTTTAATGATTCAGCTCCCAAACTGCTGGAAATGGGGGACGTGTTCTAACTCTTCTCCAGGATAAAGCAGTTTTGGTGAAGAGGTTTGAGGTGAGACTGCTGTCATACAACAGTCCTGGTGAGTTTATTATCCTTAATGCTGAAAGACAGAAGAGCATCAGTGTAAACACAAAACATCAACATAAACACCAACACACACATTATTCAGTATGATAAAGTAGAGTAGAGTAAAGAGACAGTAAGTCAGTAACTCACTATAATGTCTCCAGTTTACAGTGTGGATCCTTCAGTAGATCAGAGAGCAGCTTCAATCCTGATTTTCCTGGATTATTACCGTTCAGATTCAGCTGTCGCAGGTGTGATGGGGAGTTTGACCTCAGAGCTGAAGCCAGAGCAGCACATCCTTCATGTGTAATACTGCAGTAATTAATCCTAAAAAAAAACCTTCTCACACTTAACACACTCAGTTTTAGCTCTGAAAACATCAACTACACAAAATCCTTATATACAGAACATTTACTCTCCATCTCACACACACAACAATGACAATATATCACATCACTACAATTACAATCACCACAGAGAGAAACTGGATATAGCTGTGTTTATCAAAACTCTGCTCTGTGTGTGTGTGTGCATGTGTGTACCTCAGTGTCTCCAGTGTACAGTGTGGATTCTCCAGTCCAGCAGAGAGCAGCTTCACTCCTGAATCCTGCAGTTTATTGTAACTCAGGTCCAGTTCTCTCAGTCTGGAGGAGTTTGAGGTGAGAACTGAGGACAGAACTCTACAGCTTACCTCTGTCAGATTACACCCCCGCAGCCTGGAAGAGTAATGATAAAGTTTTGGATTTATTTATCTGATTGTAAAATGAGGTGTTTCCATCAGGTGGGAAATAAAGTGTTCTGAATACAAGGTTCTAATGTCAGGATAAAAATATAAAATGAACAGCCTGTGTATAAACAATAAACTAGTATTGTCATGTTATTAAAGTAATATGTGTGTGTAATGTACACTGATCTACACGCTGTAGAAATAAATGTACTTTGTTCTGATGTGAGAAGTGATATAGATATTTCAGCATTAACACAAAGCTGAGTTTCACAGAGACGCTAAAACTGTTGGAGTTCATTGTTCTTTGGAGCTTAATCTAACTTTCACACACAAATCACATAACACACACACACACACACAGAAAAACAAAGCTCAACAGCAGATACAATGCTAATCCACACTATATAAATACACACTTTAATGTTTTACTCATATAAAACACTGGACCTCAACCCTTGAGTTAATGACCTCAAAAAGCTTCTTTTTTTTTTTTTTTTTTGCACACCTGGAGACTCGTTAAGAAAATGAGTTTGGAGGTGTGGACGACAGCCAATGGAAAGTTTCACAAAGTGATTTCAAAGACTTTAAGAAATTCACCAGTCTACAGTTAATTACAGGCAAACATTCTACAAATGGAGACACTTTGGGACTGTTGCTACTCACCAAGAATTGGGTGCCTAGTCAAAAAGAGCACACCAAGAGCACATCGAAGACTCATCAATGAGGTAAAGAAACAACCGCAATGACAGCCAAAGATTTGAAGGCATCCTTGGAACTGACTAGCATCTCCCTTTATGAGTCTACAATACGTAAAACATTGAACAAACAGGGTATCTATGGCAGGACACCATGAAGGAAGCCACTGCTTACTAAAAGAACATTGCTGCACGCTTGAAGTTTGCAAAAGAGCACATTGACACTCCGCAGAGGTATTGGCAAAATGTTTTGTGAACTGATGAAACTAAGATTGAACTATTTGGAAAAACCACACAGCACTACATCTGGCATAGAAAGGGCACAGCATATCATCATGAAAACATCATCCCAACCATAAAGTATCGTGGAGGAAACCTCATGATTTTGCGCCTGCTTTGCTGCATCAGGGCCCCTGGCCAGCTTGCAATCATTGAGGGGAAGATGAAATCCCAAGTCAGACAATTCTTCAGGATAATGTGAGAATGTCTGTACATCTGCTGAAACCATGTAGAAGTTGGGTGATGCAACAGGACAACGACCCAAAACACCAGAGCAAGTCCACAACAGAATGGCAACAGAAAAAAAAATCCACCTTTTGGAGTGGCCAAGTCAGAGCCCAGACCTCAACCCAATAGAGATGGTATACCTCAACCCAATAGAGATGTGTATGGCTTTCTTCAAGTCATTCCATAGCATCATTTTATCCATCACTGCGACACCTGAACTTATCTACCACTCTCAGCTTTTTTGTAAATTATCATTTCAATTGTAAATAAATTTAAAATAAATCCATCAATGAACTCAGCTAACATGATATCTGTGAAAGCACATGGATAACAAAATTGATTAATTAAAAAACATCTCATTTGAATATATTTTCGATACATTGAACAAAAAATATATAATATTATTTAAACAATTTTACAACTTTCCTACCAACCCCTGCAATTACACAACTGATCACTAGGGGTCCGGGAAACGCTGCGCTTGACCGTAGAGTACAGAGTGCATAGTGTAAATGTATAGTACGTCATTTGGGACACAACTTTAGTATTTATAATAATAATAATAATATTTAATATTTTTTATTCAATATTATTAATATTTATTCTCTGAAGCGTGTTTCGGAACAGAAGTAACAATGAGTAAATGTACCACACGCAGACCAACTAATCGAAACGATTCATTGACAACTATTTTCCTAATCGATTATTATCGATTTTATAGATTAGTTGTTGCAGTTCTAATTAAAACACAAAAACAGAATATATTTAATAAAAAATCATAAATGGCTACAAAGTTATAGGGAGGACAGACACTATCCACTCATCTCTGATCACCTGCCAGTAGAATAATGACTGGAAAGATGGAAAAGGAGATTACATTAGAACCATAACTACTATTAGTATATATGAGTATGTGAAGGAATTCTCAAATACCTATGATGAATGAATTTGAATAAGCTGATCAAACTGCTATCCTGTATTATAGCTGACACATGTATTTTTGTGTCAGCATGACACATGACTTATTTTGTATTATCACTGTGTGCTGTGTGTTTTGTCTAAATCTGTCTGGTACCTGCACCAGTAGAAAACGTCCATGCACTGCTTCTTATCTCTGTGTATAAATAACTCCTGTTTTCAATAATAAACTGAGAACTCTCTGTAAACAGCATATGTGTCAGTGTGTGTTCATTGGGACTCCCCAGGTACCCGAACGCTCGGCAGAAAACCACACATAGTCCAGAGTTAATAGTTAAGCGTAGAAGATAAAGGCTGAAGAAGGCATGGCGGGGGACTGACGGACCTAATCTGCGATTTCCTATACATCTAACAGTATGTTATGCTTGTTTTTGTGTTATAACCTGCAATAATTGTGGGAGGGTGAATTATATTGGAGTTGGGGTACTGAGTCGAATTATGAACAAATAATTCTTTGTCACACACTCAAGTAAATTTGTACTCAAACTTGACACGGACTCGAACATTTTGGACTTTGTAATTTTTCTGAGTACAGTCGAGTCCGCGACACGTAACATGAAAAGAAAGATAACAAATAAATAACACCATAAACAGATATCCCGCCTCTCCCAGAAGTTCCGGGAGTCTCCCGTATACTGATAGCGGCTCCCTGACGGCGAAAATTATATAAAATATCCTGGAATTATTTTTTTTTTAGAGCGATCGAGAGATCAGAGACCGTTACGTGTAGAGGGGGGAAGGGGGAAAAGGGGCGGGCGCAGCAGCTCATTTGCATTTAAAGAGACACACACCAAAACAGCCTGGTTTTACTTCCACCCAAAAAGGGCACTTACAGCAGGGTATAAGATCTGTGGGTTATTTTGGGCTGAAACTTCACAGACACAATCTGGGGACACCTGAGAATTTTTTTACATCTTTTAAAAAGTCTTTAAAAAGGTCTACTTTAATATTATATTTGTCATTTTATTATATTTTCCACTGTGAAGAACTTTGAGCTGCATTTTATATATGAAATATGCTATATAAATAAAGTTATTATTATTATTATTATTAAATTTTTTCATTTATTTGAATTATAATTATTATTACTGTTGTTGTTGGTGTGTGTGTGTGTGTGTGTGTGTGTGTGTGTGTGTGTGTGTGTGTGTGTGTACCACAGTGTCTCCAGTGTACAGTGTGGATTCTCCAGTCCAGCAGAGAGCAGCTTCACTCCTGAATCCTGCAGTTTATAGTCACCAGGTTCAGTTCTCTCAGTCTGGAGGAGTTTGAGCTGAGAACCGAGGACAGAACTCTACAGCTTTCCTCTGTCAGATTACACCTCCACAGACTGGAAGAGAAATGATGAAGTGTTACTGTAGATTTATTTATCTGATTGTGAAATGAGGTGTTTCCATCAGGTGGGAAATAAAGTGTTTACCTGAATACAAGGTTCTAATGTCAGGATAAAAATATAAAATGATTAAGCTTGTGTATAAACAATAAACTAGTATTGGCATGTTATTAACCCCTTAAGCCCTGACACATACCTTCATTCCACCGGCAGGTATGAACACATACCTGAGTTCAGCATTGATTTGGTTTGTGATCTCACACAACACAGTAGTGGTTAATGGCTCATATGAAAGTAGACACTTAAGACTTTAAGAATTAGCCGTTATTTAAAGTATTACTTCTTTTCCCTAGCCTACCTGGGGGCAAATATATTCAGAATTTTCTTTTTTTAATTATAATTTTTTTTTTTTTTTTACTTTGAACACAATTGTTATATCTTCACAGCAAATGTTTATTTCCTGGTCTCAAAGATGCCCCATGTACTTGTCCATGAACACCAAAATATGAGAAAGTTATCTCTAACCACTAAAATTGTGTAAGGTTATCCAAACACAGGTAAAAACCTCCCAAATGGCACAAAACGTCTCCAAATGAGACCAAACATCTCTAAATGACACAAAGCCTTTAAAAATTGCAGACTTCTAGAGATAGCAAACATTTTTTAAAAGCACAAAATAACATCTCCAAATGGCACAAAATGAATACAAATGGCAGCAGCATGAACTCTGTTACACAATGTGTAGGTTCACACACACAAAAAGTCTGAAACATACTTATAAAATATAATATTTATTAAAAATAGTTCCAGAGGCCCAGGTGAAAGAACACTTGTTCTCCTAATGGCTCAAATGATAGACACATGAGTGACCAGTAGAAAACTAGCGATCAGAAAAAACTGACAAACATGCAAAAACCTGCTGTATAAAGTTCTTCAGGAAGACCGCTAGAGGGAGCTGCCATTTACTGATAGTTTCTCTGCACGGCCCTGTAGCGCTGTGCTGATTGCCCTGTACCCGCTGACACACAACTCAAGACCAACGGATGCACGCGTAAATGGTTTGGTTGTGTTGAATACGCTTTTGATTTTCTCAGCCTCTGATTGGTCAATCATGTCGAGTTTGGGCTTGTTTGAAAGCAACAAGTATCTACAATTGGTCCATGTGGGTGTCAATCAAGTTAGACTGCCCAATTAAAATTTAGGAGGCGGGTTGTTCAGCATGGCCAAAGCAGATTTTTTAGTGCTTTCTTCAATAAAGCTGATGGATTTCATACCAATGGAAATGTGCATGATTTATAAAACCGGCGAACTGGATTTGCGTCTATGTAGGTAATGTAAGGTAGTAAACGTTTCTACAAGTCCGATCTTGGGTTAAATGTTATAATTTTATTGTGGCAGTTGTATACAGTGTTTTACTATCAAAAACCTTTAGTCCTGCTCTCCGATTTATAGCTTTCTCAATGTTGTCGTGGAGAGGTGTGAAGTGTTTGCCCAGCAGGGAGATCAAACTTCGCCCCTTTCCCACCCCCTGCTCACCAAGCAGTTAAGCACACCACTGCAACTAACGATTATTTTCACAATTGATTTGTTGGTCGATTATTTATTTATTGTTCATAATCGATTAATCATATGGGGGTGAACTTTCAGTGCCATTTTTTCATTTATTTGAATTTTAATTATTAATACTGTTGTTGGGGTGTGTGTGTGTGTGTGTGTGTGTGTGTGTGTGTGTGTTTTAATTGTGTGTGTAATGTGTGTGTGTGTGTGTGTGTGTATACACCTCAGTATCTCCAGTGTACAGTGTGGATTCTCCAGTCCAGCAGAGAGCAGCTTCACTCCTGAATCCTGCAGTTTATTGTCACTCAGGTTCAGTTCTCTCAGTCTGGAGGAGTTTGAGCTGAGAACTGAGGACAGAACTCTACAGCTTTCCTCTGTCAGATTACACTTCCACAGCCTGGAAGAGAAATGATGAAATATCAGAACTCTGACCTCAAACACAGCCGTAATCCAGCTAAAGTTTACCATGTAACAGAAATGTGAGTGTGTTTCTCTTACACACAGAAATCAGAGGACAGGACACCACATCAGTACTATTATTATTATTATTTATTATTATTATTATTATTACTCTGGTTGGTTGCTTTTGGTCGCGTGTGTGTGTGTGTGTGTGTGTGTGTGTGTGTCTGCCTCAGTATCTCCAGTTTACAGTGTGGATTCTCCAGTCCAGCAGAGAGCAGCTTCACTCCTGAATCCTGCAGTTTATTGTAACTCAGGTTCAGTTCTCTCAGTCTGGAGGAGTTTGAGCTGAGAACTGAGGACAGAACTCTACAGCTTTCCTCTGTCAGATTACACCCCCACAGCCTGGAAGAGAAATGATGAAATATCAGAACTCTGACCTCAAACACACAAACACAGCCATAATCCAGCTAAAGTTTACCATGTAACAGAAATGTGAGTGTTTCTATTACACACAGAAATCAGAGGACAGGACACCACATCAGTATTACTATTATTATTATTATTATTATTATTACATTATTATCAGTTGCAATGGTCCTTAAAGGACTGAAACAGAAAGGTTTTTTTGTTTGAACAAATGCTTTATTATAATTGAAACTTGAAAGAAAATTCTCTTATATCATGTATTTTCTTATATTATGAACTGCTGTCAAATACCTACGAAGAATGTATTCATTTAAATACCTCTGTGAATAAGCTGATCAACTGCCATCCTTTATTATAGGTGACATGTATTTTTGTATTATGACTGTGTGTTGTGTATTTTTTCTAAATCTGTCTAGCACCTGCACTAGAAACCCACCCATGCCGCTTATCTACTTTTGTTTTGCATGTGAAATTTTCAGTCTACGTGAAAAGCATGTGTGTCAGTGTCCAGGCGCCTGGAATACTTTGTGGTAAAACAAAAGCTCGTAGCACAGAACTAAGAGTTAAGTGAAATATAAGGCTGAAAGGGCTGACGGAGGTCTGAAAGACATAATCTGAGATTTGATATCTCTAACAAAACTTGAAACCATTTTTTTTGTAAGTACGTGTTAAAAGGTCTCCAACTAAAAATAAATAAAATAAATAAGAAATCTCCATTTGAACAAAAAGGAGCAGGACGTGCTGTGGCTTTGTTTGGAAATATTTCGAAATATATATTTTGAACCAGAACAGAAACAGACAATAAACAGACAGGTAATATTAACTTATTCTTTCTGTTAGCATAGCATCAATAAAAATAACATCAGATGTGTGACGTTAAAATGTCTAAAGTAAATTATTATGTACTGTAGCTGCACAGCCAGATTGCTCCTGTACCTTTAACTCTCTCTCTCACACACACACACACTCACACACGTCATGTCACATATTGTATTCATATTGTTCCCATGGTGACAGTGTTATGTTTTTCTTGTTCTCAGTTGTGATGTTCTGTTCAATGTCTCTTTCAAGTAAAAGGAGAAAAGAAAAAGTGCCTTTCACTGGTGTTTAGTTCACAAAATGATCAAAAAGCAGTCATGAATACATGCAGTTATTTTGTATAGATCATTTTCATCAGTTTTAGAGAAAAGGTAATAAATGGTGATATAAGGTTTTGTCCATATGGTCCAGATCTCAGTGCAGACGTAACGTGTTAGTGTAAAAAGTGAAACAATCTTCTGTAACAGTACCAGAGGTTTGTTTAAAGATGATTAGAGTAACTATTAACAAGCATTAATCCAAACAGTGCAGTTCAGTGTTACATTAAAATGACAAACCATGCAGTAATACATTTATAAATAAAAATACTCACTCAGCTTTTCTGGAGGCTTTGACCACTGGCAGCAGCTTCAGAAGACATTCCTTTGATCGGTCATATTTCCTCAAATCAAACACATCCAGCTTCTGATCTGAGTTCAGTAACACAAACACCAGCGCTGACCACTGCGCGCGGAGAGAGTCTGGTTCTCCTGAGACGACTGTCACCTTCTCTGTTCAGGTAAGTCTGTACTTCCTGCACTAGAGAATGATCATTCAGTTCATTCAGACAGTGGAACAGATTGATGGATTTCTCTGGAGATGGATTCTCCTGATCTTCTCCTTGATGTACCCGACTGTTTCCTGTTTGCTGTGAGGTCTGCTTCTTGCCTGTGGCATTAAGCCTTGTAAGAGAGCCTGATTGGGCTCCAGTGAGAGACCCAGAAGGAAGCGGAGGAACAGGTCGAGATGTCCATTCTCACTCTGTAAGGCCTCGTCCACTGCACTCCTGAGGAAATCAAACATGGTAGACTTTCTGAAGAAATGGAAACGGCCAGTGCGTGCTCCACTAACACATTTGTCTTTCTATAAATAAAGCAGAGAAATGTGTATAAAGCAGCCAGAAACTCCTGAACACTCAGATGTACAAAGCTGAACACCTTCCCCAGATGAAGCCCAAACTCCTCTCTGAAGATTTGGGTACACACCCCTGAGTACACTGCAACTTCTCCAACATCAATGCCACACTCTCTCAGGTCTTCCTCATAGAAGATCAGGTTTCCTTTCTCCAGCTGTTGGAAAGCCAGTTTCCCCAGTGCCAGGATACTCTCTGGTCTGGTGCTGAGGATCAGGGTAACATTTCTGATGGTACTTTTGGTCCTTGTGTTTGATCTGAAAGATCAGGAAGTGTGTGAACATTTGAGTTAGAGTCTTGGGAACCTCTCCACTCTCTGCTTCACCCAACATTCTCTCTAGAACAGTGGCTGAGATCCAGCAGAAGACTGGGATGTGGCACATGATGTAGAGGCTTCTTGAAGACTTCATGTGTGTGATGATATTATTGGCTAGGCTCTGATCACTGATCCTTTTCCTGAAGTACTCCTCTTTCTGAGGATCACTGAAGCCTCGTACCTCTGTCACCTGGTCTGCACACTCAGGAGGTATCTGATTGGCTGCTCCTGGTCGGAGAGGTTATCCAAAGGAGAGCAGAGGGAAGCAGATTCCCCTTTGATGAGGTTTGTCAGCAGCACATCCACCGAGGCTGACTCTGTCACATCATACAATCTCTCATTCTTCTGGAAATTTAGAGGAAGTCGACACTCATCCAGACCATCAAAGATCAACACCACTGTGTAGGAGTCACAGTCTAGTAATTCTAGTTTTCTCATTTCTGGGAAAAAGTGATGAAGAAGCTCCATCAGACTGAGGTTTCTCTGCTTCATCAGATTCAGCTCTCTAAAGGGAAGTGGAAACATGAAGGTGATGGCCTGATTTGCTTTTCCTTCAGCCCAGTCCAGAATGAACTTCTGCACAGAGACTGTTTTTCCAATTCCAGCAACTCCTTTAGTCAGGACTCTTCTGATGGACTTGTCTTTAAAGAGCTCGTTACATTTGATGGGTGTTTCCTGTGTTGCTGGTCTCCTATATGCTGTCTCAATCTGTCTCACCTCATGTTCATTATTGACATCTCCACTCCAACCCTCTGTGATGTAGAGCTCTGTATAGATCTCATTCAGAAGTGCTAAGCTTCCATGCTGTGAGATTCCTTCATTTATTCTTTTAAACTTCTCTCTCATGCTGGATTTCAGCTCTGTCTGATACACAGAGGCGAGTTCTAATAAACAAAGTAATAACATGTTTTATTGTAAAATCACTGAGCACAATACAAAATGTAAAATTCTTTCAAATGCTGCTGTTCATTCCTGATTCATGGACTAAATATTATTGAAGGAACAGGACCACTTTACAGAGTAATCACAAACTGGACCACGAACAGAACAAAAAAGCACCAGATGTACATGATACTAAACTCAAACTTCAAACTAAAAGTGTTCATATCTAAAACTATTTCCTCTCTCTAAAGTGAACCTGATGGAATAAAGCCATGACTCAGAACTCTTACTGTTGTGCAGTGTGTTGGCGAGATCTGTGTGGTTCATGTTCTTCAGGACGTGCAGTGTGATCTTCAGCGCTCCCTCTCTGACGTGCAGATCCTCCTCATCCTCCCTCTCAGTGCATCCTGGGTAATCTGGACTCAGGAGTTTCCTAAACCTCTTCAGCTCATTCTTTATCAGAGTGATGACTTTGTGTTCCAGCTCCTGGTTAGAAACACACAGGAACACATCTAAATATTATAATGTTACATACTGAGAGATGCTTTTATTTTATGAAAAGACGAAAGGTCTCTTTCTATAACCACAGTTACAACTGAAATTCTGTCTGATTACCCATAATGCTGCTGTACATCGATAAACCTGTGAACCATAATTATCTTAAATAAAAAACCTGCAACCTACTCACACACAAGTTACACACATTAAAAAGACACACACACCTTGAATATGGAGTCCAGCTGATTTCTGCTGATGTTTGATTTCTTCTTTTGTGGTCTGTGAACAAATAAAACACACGATGTAATATAGACTATATGTATTCATAGCTGCACAACACACTAATACATACAGAGACAGATATTTAACACTATCCTCTTAACACAATATACTGATTTCAGGGTTTCCTCACTGACACTAACATGTTCATGAATGAAATAGTGATCTAGTCATTAATGTCCCAGGTGTAAATGTTGTTGTGTAGCACCACAGACCCTCCAGCTCAGGGACTGCAGCTGAACTGAACTCTTAAAGCAGTTTTCCTCACTGCCAGTCCGAGAGCTGCAGCACTGCACACTTTAGTGTTTTACTGCTTCAACACCTGATAAAGATCATGAAGGGCTTCATAATGAGACCAGTGAGTTTGATCAGGTGGAACACTGCTGTAAAACACCTCACTGTACTGACCTCACATCAGGAGAACTGGCTCCGTCTCTGAACAGAAGTGGAAGTTCCATTGACGCGTCACTCTTCATGGACACACAGCTGAGTTCTGGTGAGTCTGATCTCTTTCCCTCCATCATTCTGTAATTAGAACAGAAATATCAGTAATAATTAATACTCTGCTATCTCATCACTGTTACACAATGTGTTCATCATTAAACACCAATAATTCCATCTTTTTAATTCAGCTACAGTCTGCACACTTATTCATACAGGAGACACGCCCCATACCTCAGGAATTACACTGATGTCAGGAGTCTCAATCACAGATAACTGACTCAGCTGGGTCTTAAAGCCTGTAGAGTTCACTGACTCAAAGCTATACTGCTCTTCTCCTCCACATTACACAGTCCTTTTACTCTTCTCTCAGTGAATGATTTCTCTAAACTGTTCTTAGATCAGATCAGTGATATATTCACTGCTATTAAACACCTTCAACCAAAGTTTAGTTCCTTTGTAAACTAGTGAGTGTTTAGAGATACAGATCTGTTCCCATGAGACGGTGTGTATTTATTGCTGGTGAATGTAAAAGTAACTCACCTCTCGTCTTTCTTTAAGTCCTGTTCTCCAGACACACTCATGTTGGAGGTCATGTCTCCTTCTCCAGATTACAGCAGGACACACGGCGACTTCACTCCGACATCGGGTCTGTTAAATCAAACCCTGTATCAGCACAGAGTTCACTTACACACTTACAATATATCACTGATCTGATCTAAGAACAGTTTAGAGTCTAAACTGTTATTAGATCAGATCAGTGATACATTCACTGCTATTAAACACCTTAAACCAAAGTTTAGTTCCTCTGTAAACTAGTGAGTGTTTAGAGATACAGATCTACATACAGATCAGATTCAGTGTGTTCATATATTATAGCTTTAGATTTAGATACTCACTGTGTTTTTACTCCTGAAATGGTTTATTTTCCCCTAGACACAAAATGGAGCTGCTGACTTTCACCTTCACCTTCTTCCAGTACATTACATTGTACATTTTTCTGTAGATTTGTCACACTACATTAAGGGTGGGGACCATCGAAATTAATCTTTGACCTACACCTGTCAAGATAATGACTGTTGTTGATGATCTTTGACCTAGCTCAGGAATGTTAGATAGGGATATGCATGTGTGTGTGTGTGTGTGTGTGTGTGTGTGTGTGTGTGTGAGTGTGTGAGAGAGAGTGAGAGAGAGAACACACAGAACACAGAGTCTCAGGAAACTCATAGTCAGAAATAATAACAATGCTTTTGTCTAAAAAGTCATTCAGGGACCTATTTCCACAACTTAATTACATTTCTGATTGCAAGATAAAAAAATCTAATTTATTGTTTTGATTAAATATTTAAAGTTGTAAAAATTGTTTTGATGAGATGTGTTGACATAATAATGTTGATAATTACATCATCTTAATATTGTGTGTAATTTAAACTGAAATCTCTGCCTTAATTGATTTAAAAACAAAATTGAAGTTGTAGTAACATTTACATTTATTCATTTAACAGACACGTTTATCCAAAGTGACTTACAAATGAAAGAATACAAGCAAAGCAATCTATCAAGCAGAGAACAAAACAAGTAGTTCTGCCATACAAGATCTATTAATTGAGTTCTAGAAGAAAGTAGTATCTTAACGAAATTAAGGCTTGATAACTTCAAGTCACTAATGTCCAGTTCATACCCATTTAACGTCTGCACAAATTCAGACAGTTAAGACTGTGTTAGAGGACCTGTAGACTGAACAAATACTATACAAAGGACGTTTCAGTGTGAGTATCATTTCACTTAAAAATAAATTCTACTAAAGCAATGAATTTGGGAATATTCTCACTTGTGATGTGACCAATAGTGGACTTGTGTACACGCTACACCTGCTAATACAGTAGATGGACCATTTTGCACTACTACACATAGCTAATGCTAGTCATATTTAGCAGTGTAATTTGAAAATCTACTCTTTAGTTTACCATAGAAGTGGAAAAGAATGAACAAATTTCATTTGACAAATCTGCTCATCTACAGAGGGCTTTTCATTTGTGTAAACGTCAACTACATTGTGTAATCTAATTTCATGTATTGATCAATTTTAAATTTTTTATTTAAGCTTTTGTCATTCAAACATATAGCCTTCTAGCTCCATTGTAGTCAGTTTGCTCTTTGAGCAGAATTAGCAGCCTTTGGACTGTGGATATTTCTGTGAGAGAGATAAAAGTAGTAGACGCAGAGGGTTTCATTTTTGTCTATATTGCTCATTTCATTCAGTTCTTTTATGTCTATAAAACCTGCAGATATGTTAGGTATGATATTTGTATTGTAAATCACACTGGATTTTAGTTATTATTGTTAGTTAGTTACTGTAACTTAAAGTTAGTTATTTTTCCTGGTATAAAAGGCTGTATTCTACTGGAGAAAATCTAAATTGACCAACGTCATTTTAAAAATGATTGTCAACTTAACAACTTGTGTTCATAATTATGGTAATTATGTACATAACACTTAAATTCCTTTTAAATAATATGAAAAGAAAGTGTGTGTGTGTGTGTGTGTGTCATATTTTTTGGTTGGATGTGTACGGAAATTCATTACTTACTCATTTGCTTATTTTTTCACCAGCCTTTGTGTGTGTGTGTGTCATAATTTTAGTTTGATGTGTGTGTGCTTTTATAGACAGGGTTGCATGCATGCGTGTGTCTCTGTGTCTGTGTGTGTGTGTGTGTAATACATCGGAACGGGGTTTTACGGGGTTGACCTTTGACCTAGGCCTGACTCTCAGAGTGCTCAACTTGTGTAGTCTGGAACGTATGCGTGTGTGCAATGTATGTGGTGTCTGTGCATGGGTGTGTGTTTGTTTATGTGTTGAATTGAACCATTGACCTAGGCCTAACTCAGGAGTGTTTCACAATCTATGTGAAAGGAAAGAACTTGTGTGTGTGTGTTTGTATAGACAGGGTCATATGCATGTGTGTGTCTCTGTGTCTGTGTCATATTTTTGGTTGGATGTGTATGTGTGTGTGGAATACACATGACCATACTATATATGAGAAAGTGTGTCTGTGTGTATCTGGAATGCATGTGAACCGGATTTAACATAACTATTTTTTATGATGCCAACATAAATATCCATCCACCCATCTTCTACCACTTACTCCTTTTCAGGGTCATGGGGAACCTGGAGCCTATCTCAAGGAGCATCGGGCACAAGGCAGGGTACACCCTGGACAGGGTGCCAGTCCATCGCAGGGCACAATCACACACACCCTTTCATACACTTTAGACACACCAATCAGCCTACCATGAATGTCTTTGGACTGGGGAAGGAAAACTCACAGCACTGGGAGAACATGCAAACTCCACACACACATAGCCCCGGCGGGACTCAAACCCTGGACCCTGGAGGTATGAGGCGAACGTGCAACCACTAAGGCAACGTGTCTCCTGACCCCTTTGGCCTGTCAGGGTCATTACATTTTATGATCTTGATCTTTGACCTAGATCTGTCTAAAATAAGGTTACAATATATACAAACTATTCCTCTCTCTCACAACTTTAGCAGCGTGCTGCATGGCCGTTATAAAAACCCGCTTCCTACCAAAAGACACCCTAGCTCTGACCGATAACAACGTGTTCCATTGAATGGCTTGAATATGTCAAAACAACACGTGGCATAAACATTCAGCACGCATTAAACCATGGCAAGATGGTGATTGGAAAATACCATCTCGCTGGTTATTATGAAAAGGATGGCGTCAAATACGCTTTCAAATTGAATGGTTGTATTTTTCAGGGGCATGATTGTTGTTATAACCCCAAACCTTTACATCCATTATCAAAAGTGCCCTACGGCTTGCTCAGGAGATAATTTGATGACAAAGTCGATACATTGGAAAAAGCGTATGGTCTGGAGGTTGAGTTTATTGTGGGAGTGTGATTGGAATAACCTTAACAGAGGCCTTTATGTCCACTTACACACATCCTGAAAGATTGAAACCGCGGCACACTCTATTTGGTGGTCATACTAACGATTACAAATTGTATCACAAAGCCGACATTAGTAAAAACATAAGACATGTCGACTTTTACAAGCTTGTATCCATTTTGGCCCAAAAAAATTAACCCATAGGACATCCACAAATAATTTTCAAGGATTTTGAAGCTCTTGAAAGTTTTTATGGGTTTGTCAAAGCTATAGTTAGTCCTTCCCTATAGGACTGGTGTAAGTTTATGTGTTGTCAGTTGTACATGCACCAAAACAACAGCATCAGACATACCCGTGTGGCCATACTGATGAGGAAAGAGTGATTTCAGGTTGTTGGGTCAGCATCAAGCTTTGGAAAAGGGTTATGTTGTAACGAAAGTGGACGAGGTGTGGTATTTTCCACAATGGTCAGAAACTTTGTTTTGTGACTATGTTAAAACATTTTTAAAATACAAACAAGAGGCCAGTGAGTTCCCCGTAAATTATGACAGATGCAGACAAGGAATCCTACATCTCAGACTACTTTGAGAAAGAGGGGGTTATGATCGATGTTGATAAGATAAGTCATAACCCAACACGGCGTTCTATTAACAAACTTCTGGTGAACTCACTTTGGGGTCCTTCGCGCTCGGCGAAAACTTGCCGGTGTACAGAACTAATTTCGGACCAGGTCCAGTTTACACAGTTTCAGACTCGTGACATCGACATCTTTCTTGGGGCTTTTACAACACCTCAATCACATCTGGAGCTGTATGAGTTGATGGAGAAATTGGGCGATAGGTTGTTGAAAAGTAACACAGGCAACATGAACTTTACATCTAGAGAGGGCGACTGGGAACCTCCGTTGGGGCCCTATCTCGGCAATTTGACTGATGTGGTTGGGGATGGTGATCACATTATTGAATTTGTTCAGGCGGGCCAAAAACATACGCTTACCACACTGCTAAGGGCAAGGTTTGTATGAAAGCCTAAGGTATCACACTCAAAGCGGTAAATTCAAAAGCCATTACATTAGACACACTGATTGGACTTGATGACCACTACATCATGGGGCAGATAATAGTCGTCATACACTGGCATACAAAACACCCTTGTACGTAATAATAAACATTTCACACTACACAATAGGTCAGTCGTTAAAAAATGTAAGGTGTTGTACAACAACATCTGTGCTGTTCCCTGATTTTACAACGCTCCCATATGGCTTCTGACAATCTTTTTTGGAGATAGGGATGTCGTGACAGAGATGGTTTTGATTTCAGATTACAGCACCCGTTTTCATGATTGATGAGCATCCCTTCAAACGTGGGAAAGTCATATTTTGTAATATATATATATATATATATATATATATATATATATATATATATATATATATATATATATATATATATATATATATATTTTTTTTTGCAAAATGCTGTACAGTTGATTTCTAAAAGAAATTAAATATTGTGTATATTTATGATTGTTAGCAACCATATGAGAAATTGTTGAAAATGTACAAAATAAAATTTGTTGAATTACACCACAGACTATAAATGATGATGCTCTGTTTCCGGCCAACACTAATTTGTTGATCCTTGATGGTCTGATGAAAGAGGCCAGCTGGAGCAACGAGGTGGAAAAAGTGTTTACTCAGTATGTACATCACAAAAATCTTAGCTCTATTTATATTGTGCAGAATTTATTTTGCCAAGGGAAATCCAGCAGGACCAGCAGCTTAAACACAAATGATCTGATGATGTTTAAAAACCCCAGAAACACCAATCAGGTCAGTGTTCTAGGAAGACAAATGTATCGGGGCAACACAAAGAGTGTTACCAAGACGCTAACCATTGATTATAAAACAAAAATACCCAAACACTATCGGCTCAGAACAGATTTACTTACACCACATCCTGTGGTATATCTCCAGAAAAGAAGATAGTGAAAATGTCAGCCAGACTTTGTAGAAACCTGTCGCTTTTAAAATTATTAAAAGCAACACCCAAACAAAGACGGATTATTTTACAAACTGCTACAGACAAACTCATTACGACATTTGTGAAGTAGCTCTTAATGTTCTCTATGGTAATAACCGTCCACATCACAACAATAACACAAACTTCGAAAAAGGAAAAGCGTGATCAAATGTGTTGCAGATAAGAAGATTGGTGTTAAAAAGAAAGAGAAGTGTAATAAACCAACAAGGGGGGCTTTTCTTCTACTGCTCTTAAGATCGCTATTACTTTCATCTCCAGCCTGATTGCTTCTAGATAACAGGGATGGAGTATGCAGAGATGATGTTTTAAGTCCCATAGCATCAGTTGGATAAACTAAAGACTGGAATACCCGCGATTCTATTCAGCAGGTTATGGAGTATGATTTGGACATAGCTATAAGAAATATTTTGCACCGATCTGACTTGGACAATTATGAAAAGGCGAAGCTGTACACAATTGTTTTACAGTGCTTTTTAACACTCACTAGACAAGGGGACCATGAAAACAGCACATTAACATTAACACTTCTGCAGACTGATCACACTGAAAAGAAAAGCCATCCCGCGCCACCTGGCATGAACCCCCATGACGATTTAGATAATATAGTGGTCAATATTCTGAAGAATGTTCTGTAGAGGAGTATAAACGCTCATTTTTTTAGATAAAATATCTAAAATGAAAGATGTCACATATTGAGATGATACGGGGTAGTTTGTGTTTAACGGTAGAACAATCCCTGGTTCACACATGCTCGGTTTAGTTGAAGGCATCATGGCTCTGCAAAAGATTTCTGATGCCCGAAGAGCTGTCAGCTGGCTCGAATTTCTGGAGTCTTTTGTTACTTTAAACATACCATACTCAACGGTACCAAATCATTATGTCAGACACGCAATTAACTTTTTTCAAAACCAAATCGACTTCGCTATAACCATCTCGTCCAAGAAGCATAAAAACAGAAAATACCCCCGAGCACACCATCAACACAATTAAATTATTCAGATGACCCAGTATTCAAAAGTTTTTAATCCATGAGTTTTCTAATGTTTATGAACTTGTTATTATCTGTATTGCTGGATGTGACGTATGTATAATAATAAATAATAATAAAAACAATAATAATAATAATAATAATAAATAAAGAGTCAAAAGAAGAAGAAGAAATCTCTTTTCTTTGTTATTGAAAAAATCTAGTATTAGACAAAAACATTTCACCTGCCCGAACACAATGAATACATTTGAAAACATTTTCATTACAACAAAGTTTTTAGTTTTAGTTTTTTCATAAACACAGACGCCATCTTGTCATTTTTAATAAAATTTCCGGTATACATCTTCAACACATGGTACTAATCATACCCCTTTACCATGTGATAGAGAAAAAAACACACAGTGATGAAAAATTAAAAATCTTGGACTTGTACTGCTGAATGCTGAACCACTCTAGAATTGCGGTTTAGAAAGTTTTTGATATTCTGCGGAAAAGATTGTCATCTGGTTTATTACCAAAGCTGTAGAAAAAACAACTAACGCCGACCTCAGAGTCCTGAAGGATGCGTCACCATCAACGGTAATTTTCTTAAGGAAGCTTTTTGTAGGTATTCACATGGGAGCATGCAGAGAAAATTACTCGAGATCTTATCCATTATAGCAGTAAGCTGGATGGTGTCCATTACGACTATTAATAGCAATCAACAATGAAAGCACACCAACAAAACAATCTACTACCAGTGGTAATAATAATCATCATCATCTTTATAATTATTATTATTATTATTATTAATAAAAAACACTTTTTATAGCTTAGTTACCAAATTTAGCAAGTGTGTAGCTCTGTTTAATTACTAACAGTCCTTCAGGCACCTTCATAACACACTTGTGCACGTGTCACTATGGCCACTTATGAATAATCTCCAATTCTAGATATTTCTGGGTCTACTCACTCCTGGGTAATGTTGCCAGGTAAGAACAGGTAAGAACTGTTTAAGAACAGAAGTTCTGAGAAATGGACAGTTTTAATGGGGCCATATTCTCCATGTGGTCTGACCTTATACAGCATTCCCACTTCATCAATGTAGGTCACAATCTCAAACACAGTGGAGTGCCAGACATCCTGAATCTTACAACAACCATGAAAATGATTCTTGCAATACACTTAAGTGCCAGTCATTGCTACTGAGTCAGAGAAATTGTTCCTGCTGTGAATGACCACAGTCTCCTAGTGCCTTCGGGAACTGGTATAAATGGAGGTAGAGCTGCACGATTATGGCCAAAATGACAATCCTGATTATTTTGATCAATATTGAGATCTCAATTATTTATCATGATTATTCATTGATTTTCATTAATTGCTTAGGTTTTTGGCCAAACATCAACTCATATGGGTAGTGTTAAGTCAACTGGTGCATCAAAAAGTAGCTGTGGAAGCAATTACGAGGCTACTAATTTCAGCTGCAAATCCACTGGCCACCCAATAGCACCATTGTGCCCATTACCTTTATTCAAGGTCCCAGCTAAAAGAATTGTCATGGACTTCATCAGGCCATTAGAGAGATGTGCACAAGGGTATTGATTTGTGTTATTTCTGGTGTTATTTCATGTAACACCCGTACTCAGAACCAGTGCCTCCATGCATGCTGAACACTCACTGAGAGTCCGAAATGAACACACACACACTGACAGATATGAGCGTGTTCATTTATTCAAAGCAAAGCAGAATAATTTATACACATTATACACATTGTACACATTGATAACAGCAGTGTGTGGACGGTTTCTACTGGTCCAAGTGTCAGACAGATTTATACAAAACACACAGCACATAGTTATGATACAAAATAAGGCCCATGTCATGCTGACACAGAAGTACATACTGTAATATAATCAAGGATAGCAGTTGATTAGCTTATTCAAAGAGGTAACTAAATGATTACACATTCATCATATATATATATATATATATATATATATATATATATATATATATATATATATATATATATATATATATATATATATATATATATATATATATATATATATTTGAGAGCAGTTCATAATATAAGAGGGTAAATGTTGTGGTTAAAACACGAGGGAGACCTAGAATGAGTAATATGTAATTTTATGGAAAGTCAGCAGTGAAATGTGCGATCTGATAGAGTGTTCAGATCCAAATCCACCCCCTCCATAGAGGAAAGAGGGAAAAAATGGCGGGCACCTAGACACACAGTAGCAGTATTAGCGATATATATATATATATATATATATATATATATATATATATATATATATATATATATATATATATATATTGATGAACAGGATTCGCATTTTGGGATCAACACACTGGGATTTGTTAGTCACAGAAAAATATAAGAGATTCAATGAAACACACACACACATAGATAACACACACACTCTTACACAGCCAAGGTCAGACATAACACACACATATTCTCTCTGTCTCTCCCTCTCTCACACGCACAACATTATAACTTTATATAAGAATAATAAAAAGTTGTATTAAGATATTAGAAGGATAATATAATGTAATGAAGTAGGAAGTACAGTAAACCACTTGCAAGCAACATAACCATATATAAAATAGAAATATGAAATATAGAGCAGATATGAAAGTAAATTATAATCTAGAAATACAGAAAGATGTAAAAGAAACGTACTCATAATTCAGATGGTGAAGATTCTTGTCTCACGAGGAAGGGTCAGGCATGGTGTAGACAGGGGTCTCGAATTTTGAGGAGAGAGCCGTCCGAGGGAACCGTCCGTGAAGAAGCCATTTATAAGAATGGTTGAATTACATGGCACCTGTGCAGTGAGATCAAGGTCATCGCTCTGAATTGTTTTGTCTATCTCAACTTTTAAATCCTAATGGGAAATTTCTGAGATGTTTATTTAACCTCTTGGTAATTTTTGATTAGGTTTTTTTTTAACATCATTGTAACTGTTTGAGAGGGTTTATTTTTTCTAATAGTAACTGTTTGGGAGGCCTTTGTAATCCTCATTGTATCTTTTTGAGAAGCTTTTTAAACCTCATGGTGAATGTAGATGAGCTTTTTTAACCCTATTGGTATTGAGATCTTAATCTTTCTGAAATGTATTGGTTTTTTACTGTGTACATAAGATATAAATACTGGAGCTTAAGATGCAGTGGGGAGAACACTTTTTGAGAATTCTCATTGGTGTGGATCTCGGTTGGTGGAAATAAAGGCTGGACCCTTACTTCTCACTGACGGCTGATCTGTCTTTTCTATCTCCAACTGGGTTTACAGATGTGAGTATTGGCTTCTATGTTGAAATTAATTTGTCTCTGAGTACTAGGCTAAAAACTCGGGCCTTTAACTGGCGTAATGTCTGACATGACATCTAAATTTTGTATTAAAGATTTGAGACATCAGATTAAACTACATCTCTCTTCTCTGTTTTAATCTGTCTGTAAAACAATGCGCAAGGTTCGCCTCGTGCGATGATATCTCTCCCTCCCCCACAGGTACCCTTGAAAGTCTGCAAATTGACTTCACATATATGCCTTGAGTAGGTTTGTATAAAACGCTTTTAGTTATTGTTGATCGTTTCTCTTAATGGCTCTAAGTGTTTCCATGTGCTACTGAAAATGCAAAAACGGTTGTACGCGTCGTTAGCAAAAGAAATCATCCCATGTTTTGGTGTGCGTTTCAAACTGACTCGGACAAAGGTACTGTTTCTTTTTCACAAGTCACACAACATCTATTTCGCATATCCCTGCCACCCACAGTCGTCTGGGGTGGCAGAGATAATGAACCACACTTTAAAAGATTGTTTGTGTAAAGCTATGCAACAGAGGGGGAGCACTGCCTGGCCTGATATTTTACCTCCGGTTCTGACTGAGATCAGAATGACGCCATCTAAAACTACTGGTTTATCACCTTTGACATTCTATTTGGGCCCACCTTTTTCCTACCGCCTGGAAAATGTCTACTATCCTTTCTACTTCCGCAGGTAGTGGAGTTGACATCCATCTGGATGATTGTGTCCAAATTACTCTGTTGTACAAGAAAACATGAATGTGTAACTGCTAAACCTTTTGTCTCCTTCTCCCAAGAATCCAACTGCTGTCATGACTTCAGAAGGCCACATATGGTGACATGCCAGTTGGCTAAAATCTGTGAACAAATAATTGCATGATTCTGCTCTATTATAGGATGTTCCAGTGGAATCAGTCCAGTAATGCCAACCTGACTATAGTGAGACCTTGCTGGTTAACGAGTCCACTAGAACTCTCGGCTGACTTGCTGATCTGAAGGTGACTCTACTGCTCCAGTTCCGGTTACACCTTTACACATATAGTTCCTTAATGTATTAGCTCCTATCTACCACAGATCCACTACAATGTTGTATTCTGTTTATATTGTCCTGCATTTCACTAGGACAAAAGAGGGCTATGTTGGGAAATTTTCTATTCTCTATTCCCTCATATATGTATAAGTATGTTTAGGTTATAGTTTGATTTCTGTCTCATGAACTTTACAGGATCTGTCTGTTGTGTACATACCAGTTTAACATGTCACCATAGGAACTTCCTTTTTTGTGTTAGTCAAACCATACCATCAGACCATATATGTTCAAGAAAGCTGTACATTCTTGTATGTAGATGTTTTCCATGGATGTGGCCAGAAAGTTCAACTGCCATATTATTTCCACACAGCAGTACGCCTATGCACGGCTATTTGTACCTATAAAAGCCTCTGTGAATCTGCAATAAATCGGACATCTCTTTGAACAGTTCTGGTTGCCAGTGTGTTCACTGGGGCGCCTATACATGCGCTAGTTTTTCTTTAGAGTGTAGTGGGGTGTGTGTCGTGGTCAAAATGTCCCCTTTATGAACTACGTGGCCAATGGGCTCTCTCCCTACCACAGTATATAAATGTATGTAAGGGGCCCCCCCGGGTGGCGCGCTTGGTTCAAACCCCCCCCCTTCCTTTGGTTTCACGCTACAGACTACAGAGGTATGTGTTTTTAGCTTTGTTGCTTAGCTGTGTGATGCTAGCATTGTCCATTTACCATGAGCTTTATTTGTTTAGTGTGACATTGGGCTACTGAGACTGTGTGGGTGTGATATGCTGCTCGTAATCAGTGTGCGGCCGTCGCTGGCTCTAACTATGTAGCATGGTAATTTAACTTCGCTCTGGTTAGAGGGCCGCTCTTGTCATCACAACTATTAAAGATGTTGTCATGACTTCCGTATGTACCATCGCGTGAGTATCATGTCATCGGATCACGGTAGGTAAATCATTTGGTTCTGTTGCTTGAGTTAAACTACCTTGCATGCTTTCCAGATCGAGGTTGTAACACTTGTCTGTTCTAAGGGTCCTTGATTTGGCATGCGTTAAGGTGGGCTGAGTGAGATGTGGTCATTTTGGTATAGCCCCTCCCCTCACGGAGCCACGTTTCTGTTTGGTTCTACTCTGCTGCTTGACTGCTTGGTTTTGCTGCTTTTGGTTACTTCATGTTTTGATTTGGTTTTATTTGTTCTGTCGTTATGTTTTGTGTTGGTTACTGTCACTGAGATCAGTTTCCTTTAACTCAACGGTATTGTAACTGTATCAATTATGCTGATACTGCTGTGTGGTAGTAGTGGTTTTGGTCAGTCTTGATAAACTTGCTACTTGTAATCAGTTTGAGTGTGAGTTCTATTTTTTGTGACCGTGTGTTTGTTTTGTGTCTTTTTGTTTTTCTTGTAGGAGCTGAGTGCTTCCTGAGGCTGGAGGAGGTCCTTTTCTGCACCTTGGGCTGTACTTAATTAAGGGTCGTTATTATTGCTGTTTATTTGCAGTGAATTTTGTGGGTATGATTCTGATTAGTGTGGTGCTTTTCCCTTTTGTAAAGCTGGTGCTTCTGTACTAGCCTGCCCTTCATACAGGAAGCCTCAGTTCTCCTAGGATTATTTGTTAAATCCCTTTGTGACTGTTTTATTTAGCCAATGCTTGATTGTGTTGGCTGCTCCTTTTTAAAATAGTTCTTGGCCATTCCTTTTAATCTTAATATAAAATGTGTTTGTATGGAAACCCATGCCTCTTGCCTGTTCTAAGTGGAACATACTTGCGTGTCCTTATTTGGGGTGGCGTAGCTGGTCTTAATCGAGCTAAATGAGCCACATTGCTACAGGTGCGGTAGTTGGCAGGATCGGGAGGAAAACGAGCTACATTGCTACAAGAGTAAATGAAGCAGAGGCAAGAAAGGCTGATGGAAAAGTGAAAATTAAGTTGTTATTTGATTTATCCTTACTGACAAATACACAGAAGTTTGTTAATTTACAGTAATGCACTCCAAGTCATCTGGAGTTGATTTACATCTTATATTTTCCTAAAACTTAAAGAGCCTTAAAATAACTGACCATAAGTGTGGACACTGCATGAAAGGGTTAAGCATGATTTATTTTTTGCTGATAGATAATAGATAAATAACAGCTAAAATGACAAACCTAGTTGTAATCTCTCTCTCTCGCTCGCTCGCTCGCTCTCTCGAAAATAAATTAGTGATGTTCAAATGTGTAAGTTATCAGAGTGTGGAATATAGGCTAGGCCTGGATAAAATAATGCATAACAGTCTCTTGACTCAGTACTGCATCAGAACATGCAATAATTCAGAACTTTCACATACTCTATGCTAACAGCGCCATCTTTTTGGTACCAGAAAACATTTCAATGCCCATAAACCTCAAAAATTAAAATGCACTTTTTCCAAATCTCTTCATGGTCCATGTCCTACTGAGACTCACCATCAACTTTGCTACAAACAGCTGTACACTTTCACGTTCATACAGTTATCTAATCAGCCAATCATGTAGCAGCAATGCCAAAAAAAATAACCAGGCTCGTTTGAGTATTTCAGTTTTGAGTTTACACAGAATGGTGCAAAAGACAAAAAAAAAAAAAAAAAAAAAAACACAAACAAATATGAAAATGGCCAGATTGGTTTTAACTGTCAGGAAGGACATAGAAATTCATATACTCAGGAATAAAAGAAACATCTGCTCACATTCAAATGGTTTTATTTACTGCAAACATGTAAATATTAAAAGTAACACTCGGTATCTGGTGGCGTCCAGCTGCTTTAGCACACTACAATGCATCTCATCCCCATGGACTGCACACAGAGGTGTCAGTTCTTGGTCTGATGATTCATTGTGAGAGAACAGAGAAGGTGTGACACATTAAAGCGTTGATTTTGTACGATTTACTGCGGTTTCTGGAAGCAGAGGTGTAGTTACCACCAATTTAGAGCCTGAGAATGCAAGTGTGAGATGCAGTTGGCTCATTAAGTCGCGTCCTAAAAGATTAAAAGGAGAGCTCACAGACATTGGGGTTAACGGCCCAGTGTACAATTTTCCAATCGAAGACATAGTAGTGCCGGAATCCAAAAGAAAAGCATACACGTCATCAGCAACGCTTAATTCAATCATGGGTAATTTCTTGATCTGAGGAGAGTTAAAAGCTATGTTTAAGTATGATCGGCACACTCGTCACAAGAGCTGGGCATACCTATTGATTGTGAAAATAATAATCCTTCTGTACAGGAGGAGGTGATGGTGGAAGCACGTCTGACTGATGGATTGGTTGGGACCTCGCCATCCCTGCAGCAACGGGGATAGGAGGTGGGCCATACATATGAGGAGCGGGCTGATCTCGACCAAATTGTGCAGTAAAATACTGCAGGCCACCTCTTACCATAATACCACGGCCATGGCCACCTTGACCTCTCCCTTGCTCCTGATCTTTTTTTTTAGCGCGACAGTCACAAGCTCTGTGGCCAGATTTCTTACAATAATGACATGTGCCTTTTACTCGGGACCCACTAGCTCCCTCAGGTTTCAGAGACAACAGACACATTAACCTCAGTATCATTAGTGGTTTCACTCATCATGGCTATGATATTCTTTTAAGCAGGCATCACTCAATAAACCATCTGCTTGCAACTGTGGAAATTTAGCGGCACATTCTGCGACAGATATTCTAGTACGTTCAGTACAATGCATTTTAAGTGCTTGCTGAACACGTGGTGGACAGCAGGACAGGAAAGTATTGACATATGGCACATTACCAGCAACAGAGTTGTAAGTCATGAGCACTACATGTAACCACTGGGTTGTGAACCGTTCTATGAATTTTGTACAGGTCTCACCTTTTCCCATTGTGAGAGCAGGGACTTGTGTCAGATGTAGCATATATTAAAAATGTACTATGTATATAATGTGTAGACCAGATTTCAGAACACTAAAGGGTATGTAGGAGGTAGCGGATTGAAACAATAACAGTGACAGCACAAGTGAAGGTAAATATAGAATGATTTATATACAATTTAGAGTAAGAGAAATTAAACATGTACAATACATATAATACCCTATGGGAATTAAAATGTCTTTTCAATGTCTCTGCAATTTCTTTTTACTCTGAATGAAGGCACTCCTCTAGAGTATTTTCAGTTGTAGTCCTTTGCAGAAAAAACAAAAATATAAAATAAAAATACCGTTCTGGTTGGGTGCGTACGCCATCAAACTGTTGAAAAATTGTTGTAAACTTCTTCTCATGGAATAAATAAAAAAAAACCTGACCTGTATAAAGTGTCAGAATAAAACAAAATGAAATCTATGTACAAAACATATACATTACACACCACGGTTTAAGTATTTTAAATGATGAATTACAGCCACTATCCTTTTTATACATTTCAAACAAAATGGAGCAAAAGCTCTGTGTATTGAAACACGTTAACTACTAACACTTGACATAACTGAATATAACTCACATTTATACAATGCAATTTAACAATTTAATAACAGAACTAATGTGACTCAAAAACACTTTTGTAATTAAATTCAAATTGACATTATTTACATGGCTAAATGAAAGAGAAGAAAATAACCAAGAAATGCAACATGCTACATCATAGCTGTATTAGTTTATCATGGCACTCAGCACTTCATTAACTCTACACTTCATTCACCAAGTTTCACATGGGATAAAACTACAAACCGAAGTTCCTCAGCACTCCAACTGGCAGCAGTATTGTTTTGACCAATGTTTTCACTCTTCAAACAGGTCATTATAATAGATCATTATAATTTAGGCTTTTTCTATTTTTTCTGTCTCATTTTCTCTCCTCGCTCTGGCTGTGTGCGTCTGCGCAGTAAAAAAAAAAAAAAAAAAACCTCTCCCGTTGTCACCTGTCAATCAAGGCGGGATCTACGTGTAGAATGGTGTTCATTGGTCAAAATGGATCTACATGGAACATTTTAACTGGTTCGAATAAAGTATTTTAAAGTATAGTGGTTTACGTTCTGCTTTATTTTTAATTAGTCTATATTGTTTTAAATTCAGTTTTAAATATTTATTTATATACATTTTTCTAGTGGGCTACATAAGGCTTTTAATAAAAGTTTGCAACAAATCCAAAATGCAAGGCAGAGGCAAATACATGAAACAGGCACAAGTGAGGTGATCAACAAACAGGATATCAGAGGTAGGGCAAACACACAAAAACAAAGTCAATGTCAGAACTAGTAGAAACGTCAAAGACAGAATGGAATTGAACATATACTTCACAAAGAGCAGGTGGTAGAAAGTCTCTACATTCAGGTGTGTGTACGTGTAATTGGGATCAGATGTGCCCAGAGGTGAACCTAGATTATGTGGGGCCCTTCTGACAGATTTATGTTGTTATGTCTTCATGTTACCTGGAGATATTGTTGTGATCCTTTACTCGGGAGGAATCGCAGTAGATGCAGATCACAAAGACTTAGTTTCTTTACTGAAAATAATTGTAATGAATAAAGAAGGGGCTACACTCCAGTTGCTGAGCATGGTCTCAAAACTGTGTCGCTTCCCCCGTTACAGCGCCCCCCTTCGACTCCCGGCCCCCTGTCTACTGCCTGAATAAAATATGTAGGTATGATGGGTGAAGCCCACGTCTTTATGGAAAATATAAAATGTTACATAAACACATACATTTTATAATAAGGTGAAA
Source organism: Ameiurus melas (assembly GCA_012411365.1). Classification (NCBI taxonomy): domain Eukaryota; kingdom Metazoa; phylum Chordata; class Actinopteri; order Siluriformes; family Ictaluridae; genus Ameiurus; species Ameiurus melas. The sequence continues at coordinate 1,110,242 of JAAGNN010000031.1, read as the reverse complement.
TACATCTGAAATTGGACAAATAGTTTTAGTTTGTTTGTCTTTAATTAGCCTAATTCATTCGTCATGATCTCCATCACTTACACCTGTCCTGTCCTCTCTCTCTCTCTCTCTCTCTGCGCATGCGCGGTGGAGGAGTGAGCGTGGTGGGTGGAGAATGTGAGAGTGGTTTGCTGTCTTGCCAAAGTTTTTCGGGAGTTTGTCCTTTTTCTTTTGAGTACACAAGTCCCTGTCCTGACACAATAAGCTCTCTGTTTCTAGTTAAGTCAAGCAATGATCTAACTCTTCCTCCTTTCTGTATATATATACTCTGAATCTTTCCCTGAATTCTGTGTCTGTGTGATTTCTTCCCAAGCTCGGTACTGAGAAGGTTATAGTACCGTGGGTCCAAGAATTTAATTGGTATCAGCAAAATCTTAACAGTTTAATGGTGTCAGAACTGGGACATATGGATTGCGGTAGGTGATCTATTATTTTCTGCCTCTGTGTAGATGTGTTTGTATTCTTGAAGTGTGGGTTGAAAATATCACATCGTTTTAACCGTGGTGTTCGGGTGAGAATTAGATGGACAATCACTTCCTCCACACAATCGATTGAGTTTCCCTTGGTTACTATAAGCTTGGAGTGACTCCAATGCAGATATTTCGTTATGTGTGTTGATTTCTCCTGTGTATGACCTTCTGTCTGTTCTTGACTTGGTATCTGCTCTGTCCCTTTAAGTTTAATGATTCAGCTCCCAAACTGCTGGAAATGTGGGACGGGTTCTAACTCTTCACCAAAACTGCTTTATCCTGGAGAAGAGGTTTGAGGTGAGACTCCTGTCATATGCCAGTCCTGCTGAGTTTATTACTCTTAATGCTAAAAGACAGAAGAGCATCAGTGTAAACACACATCAGCATAAACACCAACATACACAGACACAGACACACACACACACACACACACACACACACACACACACACACACACACACTTATTCAGTATGATACAGTAGAGTAGAGTAAAGAGACAGTAAGTCAGTAACTCACTATAATGTCTCTAGTGTACAGTGTGGATTCTCCAGTAGATCAGAGAGCAGCTTCTCCCCTGATTCTCCTGGATTATTACCGTTCAGATTCAGTTCTCTCAGGTGTGATGATGAGTTTGGCCTCAGAGCTGAAGCCAGAGCAGCACAACCTTCATCTGTAATACTGCAGTAATTCATCCTGCAAGAAAGAAAAACCTTCACACTTAACACACTCAGTTTTAGTTCTGAAAACATCAACTACACAAAAATCTTTATATACAGAACATTTACTCTCCATCTCACACACACAACAATGACAATACATCAGATCACTACAACTACAATCACCACAGATGGAAACTGGATGTAGCTGTGTTTATTAAAACTCTGCTCTCTCTCCCTCTGTGTGTGTGTGTGTGTGTGTGTGTGTACCTCAGTGTCTCCAGTGTACAGTGTGGATTCTCCAGTCCAGCAGAGAGCAGCTTCACTCCTGAATCCTGCAGTTTATTGTTACTCAGGTCCAGTTCTCTCAGTCTGGAGGAGTTTGAGCTGAGAACTGAGGACAGAACTCTACAGCTTTCCTCTGTCAGATTACACCTCCGCAGCCTGGAAGAGAAATGAAGTGTTAGATTTATTTATCTGATTGTGAAATGAGGTGTTTCCATCAGGTGGGAAATAAAGTGTTTACCTGAATACAAGGTTCTAATGTCAGGATAACAATATAAAAAGAACCCCGTGTTTTTTAAATTTAAAATAATTTTTTTTTTTTTTTTTATTTTTTTTTTTTTTTTTTACTTTTTTTTCCCCTGTTTTTTTTATTTTTATTTTTTTTTTTTTTTTTTTTTTTTTTTTTTTTTTCTGCATTAACACAAAGCTGAGTTTCACAGAGACGCTAAAACTGTTGGAGTTCATTGTTCTTTGGAGCTTAATCTAACTTTCACACACATACAATTCACATAACACACACACACACACACACACAGAAAAACAAAGCTCAACAGCAGAAACAATGCTAATCCACACCATATAAAATACACACTTTAATGTTGTACTCATATAAAACACTGGTCCTCATTTATCACACTGGATATGAATTAATTTCTTCATAAACAGTGTGTAGGATTATACACAAGAACTCTTGTGTAATGTGTTTTTTTTTTGTTTTGTTTTTTATTTGTAATAAATTTGCAAAGATTTCAAACAAACTTCTTTCATGTTGTCATAATGGGGTTTTGTTTGTAGAATTTTGAGGAAAATACTGAATTTATTGCATTTTGGAATAAGGCTGTAACATAACAAAATGTGGAAAAAGAAGTGAGCGCGCTGTGAATATTGTCCAGATGCACTGTATATATGTATATACATGTGTAGTATTTCTGCATGATTTTTATGGATGCACAAAAAGCACCAACTTCTACAGTCCTAGCAATCCCGGGTTGATTGGTGGAACCTGTCATTCTCCAGGGGATTGGTACAAATACCAGGTTAAATTACATTTTATTGTTGGTGTGACATTTAATTTGACTCTATGACTTATCTTTTGTTTACTTTATCCATCACTGTGACACTCAAACTTGTCTACCACTCTCAGGTTTTGCAAATTATCATTTCAGTTGTAAATAAACTTAAAATAAATCCATCAATGAACTCAGTCAGCTCAGCTAACGTGATATTTGTGAATGCACATGAATATTCAAATTGATTAATTTTACAAACATCTCATTTTAATATATTTTGATACATTGAAAGAAAAATGATATATTATTGAAACTTTTTTAAACTTTCCTATGGTTCCCCTGCAATTACACCACTAACCACTAGGGGTCCGCGGAAACACTGTACTAGACGGTAGAGTACACAATGCATAATGTAAGTATATAGTACATAATTTGGGACACAACTTTAGTATTTACTCTCAGAAGCGTGTTTTCGGAATAGAAGTAACATAATGAGTAAATGTACCGCGCCAGACCAACTAATCGATAATGAGATTCCTTGACAATGATTTTCATAATAGATTATTATTGATTTTATCATTTATTATTATTATTATTATATTATTATTATTATTATTATTATTATTATTGTGGCAGGGTAATTCGTTTGCTGTCCTATTGGTTCTGCCTGGGATATGGTTTCGGCAGACCAATAGGATGAGAGCTACCCGATTATTTAAGGACCCTTATTTTGGTAAGCAAAATATATCTTGGTGTATCTTGGTGATACAGAGTCCTTCCTCCCCGGCATTTCCGGTTCCCAGTTCCGGTCAGGTACATTCAGGCTTTGTCATGGTATAATGAGGTGAACATCTCAAGGCTAATTTGATGTTTTTATAGTCTTAGAGAGGTGCTGGTGGCGCGTGCATTGAGGCGAATTGGTGCTGGAGATCGCGTAAAGTGGTCGCAACATTTGTCGGTGGTTGAATGATATGTATATGTACATGTATGTCGAGCTGATGTGCCTGTGAGTAATCATTCAACTTCGGGTCTGGTGTTTGTTCAACACAATGTTAAGTACACCTCTTCCATTTCCACATGGGGACTTGGAAGATTTAGGTTGACACTCTGATCTTTGTGTTAAGATGAGAGTGGGGAGTCGAACTAAGTCTTCTCTAAGACAAACCCCTAACCGAAGACGCTACATGTGCTGTTTTGTTTAATGCATCAACAATTGTTTTGGTTTATTTCTTCAATAACTGTTTTATTTAGTTGGTTGTTTTGCTTAAGCAATTGTTTTTGGTTTACCTGGTTTTTGTTTACCAGTCATGTTGTCCATTTGATTTATTGTTTTGCTTCATAGTTTTTATGTATTTTGTTTTACTTTAGTTTTGGATGCATGTTTGGTTTGTTTTGTAACCACAGAGTAAAAGAGTGAGAAGTCTGAGAGTGGTAAAATTAGTGTTTCCTAGCTTCAAACCCATTTCAGGTTTGGTCCACCTAACCACTTTACTACTGAGAGGGTGTATGTTGTGCCTTACTGTCTCCATGCTATAGTGGCCATAATTGACATTTGTACTGTTTACCATAACTCTGGTTCTGCTTGGGTGTTGTTGACTGCCTCCATTTCTTGTGGTGGTGTCAGTGGGCCTGAGTGTTAAAGCTACCATACCACAGTGTCTGTAATATGTAATTTCTGTGTCATGTTGTTTAGAGTCTGTGTAACTTTGGGTTAACTGGTGTCTTCTTTCTCTCCAGGAGCCAGTGAGTCTTGGTGGGACAGGGGAGACTAGCTGCATTTATTTGTTGGTGTGCTTCACAGCGTGCTCAGTGTGCCAACACAACAACTTCCTCATGGCATAGGTAGTTTAATTTTGGTGTGACATGCAGTGGGTTTGGATGACTTCCTGAGCTGTAGCTGGCCTGCCTTGTCCCTGCCAAGCCTGGGCCTGGAGAAGTGCTTAGTTTTTTAAACCATTACTGCGCTTCATGGGAAAGCGATTTTATATTTTCATGTTAACTTTTAAATGATACTAAAGTGTCATAATAAAATATTTTTTATATTCGTAATCATGTCTCACTCTCGTGTTCCTTGCCCCGATTGGTAAAACTTCTGTGTGCCTTTTGTTTGGGAGTATTTCCTGGTTCTCCCCCAGGGTGGCGTAGTTGGATTTACTGAATTTGGGATAAATGTCTCGCTCCAATTGGGAATTGCCACATTCTGGTATGGTCGGCAGTGTAGACGTCTCCCTTCACATTGAATATTGCCTTATTATTATTTTTATTATTATTATTGTGTGTGTATATGTACCTCAGTGTCTCCAATGTACAGTGTGGTACAAAAGGTTGAGAACCACTGTCTAGTGTATGAATTTTAGAAAGGTAAAATCGTCTCAAATGGAATACATTAGTTATTTTTCTAAGCTGAAAGTTTGCCCCCATCCGATTAATCGGAAAAATATTCAGCCAACTAATGGATTATGAAAATAATCGTTAGTGGCAGCCCTAATATCTTATATACAGTATATATAATGTATATATATATATATATATAAAATAGTATTTTTGCATTACATGTTATGGATGCACAAAAAGCACTACAATTCTACAGTCCTAGCAATTCCGGGTTGATTGGTAGAACCTGTCATTCCCCAGGGATTGGTACAAATACCAGGTTCAATTACATTTTATTGTTGGTGTAACATTGAATTTGTAAATAAATATAAAATAATTCCATCAATGAACTCAGTCAGCTCAGCTAACGTGATATTTGTGATAAATGTACCGCGACAGACCAACTAATCGATAAGATTCATTGACAACGATTTTCATAATTGATTATTATCGATTAGTTGTTGCAGATCTATTTAAAACACAAAAACAGAATATATTTAATAAAAAATCATGAATGGCAACATTCATGGAGTTGGGGTACTCGAGTCGAAGTTTGAGTTTACAATTGCAAATCTTTTTCAATGTAATTGCTTCCTGGACTCGGACAAAATCGACTCGAACTTGGCCATTAAAGCCTTGGACTAAAGTCCAACTCGGCCCGTTTGGACTCAGACTTGCACTTAGACTTGATTGGTTAAGGACTTGGTCTCGATTTGTAAAATACTAATTTAACAGCTCAGTGTTGAGTTTACAATTGCAATTTCAAATCTTTTTTCAATGTAATTACTTTCTGGCCAGAATCGACTCGGACTTGACCATTAAAGACTTGGACTACAGTCTAACTCGGCCCGTTTTGGACTCAGACTTGATTGGTTAAGGACTTGGTCTCGATTCGGATCGACAAAGGTGGACTCGGTCCCAACACTACTAAATATATTTAAAAAGCAGCTTTAACACATTTATTTACCTTGGCTTTCAATTGGGCCTCTTCATTTTAAGGCTTAAAACTGATTTTTTTTAAAATCTCATAATGATCTAATTTATATTTTATTTTCTGTTAGATTATTTACTTATTTCTTAAGGAATTTTTAGGTTTTAATATTGTATTTTTATCTTTAAAGTTGCAATATTTTTGTTTTAAAGGGGACCTATTATGCACAATTCACTTTTTAAATGGTGTTTGAACATAAGTGTGTGTCGGCAGAATGTGGACACAACCACCCTATGATGGTAAAAATCCACCCACTCCTTTTTTATATTCCCAATAAATCATAAACAGAGTTTCAAAATGAGCCGTTTTTGTTTTCGCCCAAACGTGACGTCACGTGGAACGAGCCCAGCCCAGGGACTCTGCCCTATTAGCATAGCTCCTCCCTGAGTGAGCAGCACACAATCGGCCATGTTCTCCGCGCTGGAGCAGCTACAGTGGTGAGAAGAATGTCTCAGCTTCGTAAGCTTTGTAAGTGTTCTGTTGTTGGCTGTAAGATTGAACACGAGAGTCTTCATGTACTCCGGCATCAGAGACACTGAGGACGCAGGTAAGTTTTATTTTTGAAGGAAATGTGCCCCCAAAATACCTAAAATCATTTCACACCAGACTGCTTTGTGAACGAGGGTCAATACAAAGCAGGATTTGATAAAAACTTGATTCTCAAGCATGGATCAGTTCCCACTGTTCGTGATCCAGCTTCATATCCAGAAGACGTAAATATCACACTTTATATTTTGGGAATGTTTGCAAATCGATTTTCCAAAAGAGCTTGTTAGCAGATTCCATGGCTAGTGCGGCTAAAGTGCCAGGGTTATGTCGTCATTTTTAGCAGGAACTGGTACCTTCCGGAAAGGGGCGGGGGCACAGCAGCTTATTTGTATTTAAAGAGACACACACCAAAACAGCCTGTTTTGCTTCCATCCAAAAAAGGGCATTTACAGCAGGGTATAAGATCTGTGGGGTATATTGGGCTGAAACTTCACAGACACATTCTGGGGACACCTGAGACTTAAATATAATATTAAAGGAGACCTAGTTTAAGCCTTTTTACAAGATGTAATATGTCATTTTATTTTGTTTTCCATCGTTGTGTGTGTGTATATGTGTGTGTTTGTGTGTGTGTGTGTGTGTGTGTGTGTGTGTGTGTGTGTGTGTGTGTGTGTGTGTGTGTGTGTGTGTGTGTGTGTGTAAATTAACAATATTTAATGGTGGATTTTGTTGTGATTCTGCAGTAAAATATTAAACAATAAAAATATCATAGTATTTTCACGTTACAAAGCGTAAATACTCTGGTTTTATGTTCAAAGTGGGATTTTCCAATCTTTTAGTTTTGTAATTACAGCATTGAAAATAATCCTGGAGATGCAACTGTATATATGCAACAATATAACATGACCTGCTGGTGAGACTGGGATAATTTTAACATGAAACACTGAATACTGAAATCATATCTAATTATAAATTTGATCCCTCCAAATTTCTTGAATATTTCTCTGGGAATATGGAACCAGAAGTTGTTTGTTGTTTGGATTTAGATTTTAACCAATTCATTTTCAAGGTCTCATTTATAAAATCAAAACCAGTGGCTTGTAGGCCTCCATCTTTAAATTCTTTGGTCATCTCTGCTCTCTTAATGTAATGAATTTTTCTGATCCAGATATAATCAAAATTACCCTAGTAGTTATATCATACACTTTCTGTCAAAGTGATGATTTATGACCCTATGTGCTGGTAATTTATGACCCCCTGTCCTTCCCTAATTGACAGGAGTGGGTGGGAGGGTGGTGATGGGGTAACCCTTATCGGTCGTATCAGCTAATCAATCTGGCTCCTCTGTGTCTGGACATTGGGGGTGAGGGGGTGTGTGGGGAATAGTCCCCCCTTCCAGAAAAGGGGGGGTTATGTTAATGAGTTTGGTTTTAGGTGGGGTGAAATACGTCTGAAAAGAAATATTGTTTTTATGTGGGGATATGCTTGTGTTACTGTGTGGATTTATTTCGTTTGAGTAAACACACTGTTAAAAAAGCATGATGTTTGAATGTGTACATATAGGAGTAGAATATTTATTTTGTGAAAATGATGAAAACAAATGTTGATTACGTTTTTAGGATCCCTGCTTACCTTTGAATAAAAAGGTTAGGAGTTAAAGCAAAGTTTAAAAAAAAATAATCTGATTAAAAGGGTGGTTTGTATTACACACATTCTAACCACAAACCATTAGGATGTAAAAATGTTTAAAAGAGCTGTTTAAAAAGAATCCGCATTACCAGGCTTCCAAAAACACATACAAACTTTATTCTGTAAAAATGGTGAAAAGAGCAGTTTAAAAAGAATAGCGCGTATTACATGACTTCTAAACAAAGATCCTTACGAGGAAAAAATGTTAAAGTGTCGTCTAAAAGAATCTCCGTAATGTTTAAACTAGGAGCTAAGTATTTTCCAGAGATGTATTCCATTCGATGTGTAAAAGCCGTATGAAGTTGAAACGAAACCCAACCTCTCACTCGCTAAACCCCGCCCACACATACGTGTATTCAGACACTCCTCTCTCTCTCTCTCTCTCTCTCTCAAAACACCCACACACGGGGTTTCAACATAGCTAGTACTTTCTGTCAAATGTCAATCATGGTAGAAGAACTAGAGGGCTAATTTTATGGCCTCCGTCTTCTCGGGCCTGACGTTTCTCTAGGAGTGGTTAATTTATGATCCTTAGTTTCTTCCTGACCAAGAGTTTTTTTTATGACCAGGGGTGGTGGGGGTGGTGGGGGTAACCCTATTCACTGTATGAGTGGGTCATTTTGGCCCCTGTATGTCTGGGTTGTGTCCTTCCCTCCTGGGGTGTGTGTTTTGTTGTATTGTGGGGATCTCCCCCAACAAATGTGTTTATGTTAATGATACTGTTGTGAAACATGTTTTTCCCTGAATTAATCACACACAAATGTATACCTTTTGTGGTATAAGAGAATGTTTGTTTCTGAAATTACTTTTGTGGTATTGTCTGAAAGAATATCACTGTTTAATATGGGCAGGTGTTTTAGTTACTGTGTGGGTTATTTTGTATGAGTTAACATATTGTTCTAAAAGCATGATGGTTGAATATGAATATATAAGAGCAGAATGTTTGCTTGTGAAATAAATGAAAACAACTGTTGATTACGTGTTTGGGAGAAACGGCGTGACTTTGAATAAACATTTACTGAAATAAAACCCTGAAACAGATAAACCATCGATATGGCCAAAGAAATGTAAAAATGTTTTTATACATTCTAAAACATAAACCTTTAGGAGATAAAAGCGTTTAAAGTGCTGTTTAAAAGAATGGTGTAGTTTGTTTCAACTATAAACAAGATTTTGGAAAATGGTTCGCCAAGGAGGATACTTATACAGAACTGCCGCTAAATACATACGATTTTGTGCATGCTTTGACATCCCATGTCCCCACTGGCTGACAGTCAAGTCGTGTAAATTCATGACCTCTGTAACACTGTTTGATCTGAATGTGTGATCTTTCATTGCAGTTGTCTGTCTGTGTGAGAGAGAGAGACGTGTGATTTCTGGGGGTTTTTGCTGACCAGAATGCTGACAAATGTGTTTATGTTAACGAAATAAGGAGATCGTCATGAGTCTCAGTGCTAAAATAATGGGTAAGAAGCTGTAGTTAAAACACAGAAGAAACTCTGCAACTATCTGTTACAATGTCTGCTCCGGGAATTCTAATACCCCTAGATGAATGCTGGGTATTCACCAACAGGACCTGTTGAAATGTTGAGAAAGAACCTGACTTCTGCCGAAGAAAAAAACCCAAGATGTTAGTTTGGCAATTTATTCATGAAGATATAGTAAAGATGTTGTTGTTTAACCCTGAGCAGGGCGTCAACAACTCCAAAGAACGTGTCTTAAGGCTGAGGGTTTTATTTAGGAGGTACAAAAACATTTAAAGATGGTGTTTTAAAAGAAACGTTTGTATCGTCCATAACGGTAAAAAAATAAAAATAAAAAAAATGGTTGTACTTCAATGTGAAATAAATCGGTGGAGACACTGAGTACATTTCTGTTCCACAGTCTATAAGGATCCCCTACCATTAATGTAGAGTGACAAATGTTCACAACCTCCGTGACTACAGTACTTAAGTTTTTAAGCATTTTTATTTTGTGATGGCAACAAGACAAAACTGTCGTAAGTTTGGTATCTGGTGATTTGAGAGTTAGACCCCAACTGTCAAATATGTTTTGACATAGAATGTGAATTGCTTTATCAGGCAAAGAGACACGATGGTATGGAAAGAGTATGATGAGGTGACCTAATGCTTAGGAGTTCTACAGTACTTTGACTTGGGAACACCACCAATATGATCCTCAGAGAGGATGTATATATAATATTGATTAGATCACCAGTATATCTTTACCCAATCCTGATCTGGAGTCAGAATTTTTACTTTTATTTCCCTCGTACGGGTTTATGACAGAGAGCAGTCATATACACTATAAGCCAAAGTTATAGAAACGCACGAAATTATTTTTAAAGGTTCCAAAATATTTGAACAGTTAAGGCAAATTTCCAACAGAACAGAATATTAGACATTTAGTGTAAACTCATGTAAAAAAAATCTCTGAAATATTTCGATGAACATATATTTTCCATATTAAATGCAGCATATTAGAAAAGATAGTACAGACTTTGTTGATCAGTTACAAAATCATACTTTATAACAATTGTTTAGGAGCATCTGAATCTGGAAAATAACTTTTATTCCTTTTAGGCATGCAATAAAAGTTAATAACAAATTAGGAAGAAATGATGTGTACACTACCGCTGTGGATATTAAGTCAAACCATTTGTTCAAACTTCAGCATGATCCTTAGAGTAGCGAGAAACTTATGGCACCTCATGAATACCATGTGAAGGATTAAGGTGACTAGTCACTTACAGATGCAAAGACAAAAAGTAATTTGAGATATATAAGAATATATTTGATCAAATATAAGATATTATAATAAAAAACATAATAATATTATTTAACAAGGTCTCCGTTCAGCCCTCTTAAGTGTAAGAGCATTATCAGTATTGTACAGCAGTTGGGGACAGTAGTCAGAGGTCAGATGAAAACAACAACTTTTTTGAGTCACTGCCAAACTACTGCAGAATATTCTGATCCTTCTTTTTGCTGCCTGAAGGACTGGCATTTATTTAACAGACAGATGGCACAGCCATATACCTGTCCGGAGAATTTGGGGATTTCTTTAAGAAAGGTTCACTGTTTTTGTTCTTTTTCATAGTGTCAGTTTGTATACTTACTTTTGGTTAGTGACTTAAACTGTTTTATTAGGTGGTGACAGATTTCGTTAACAGGTAATGATGATAGGTGAAGATTAAGTTGGTATGCGTGTACCAAAATAAAACTGTCTATATGTATATTTGTCTGCTATGTATCTGTTTAAGCACTACTTAAACATTGATATATAGAGTGAGAGTCCATTAACTAATTCATAGATCCCTTTCTACCTTTTCAAACTTGTTATCCATGTTTCTTTTCAAACATTGTGTTCAGACATTGCAAATCATTAGTCTGAATGTTAAAGGTTCCTTAGATTTTTGCTTCTTCAGCATCAAAAATTCTAAACAAAGACTAAACTCAGAAACAATATAACTGTCTGGTTGTGATCAGAATAAAAGGAAGGCAACTGTGACTCCATTCCCAAAAGCGGCAAAATGAGATTTCTGTAAGTTCTATATGGCCTTTCTACAGTATGTGCCATTAAGTCCTAGTTTCCAGCCATCATTACAGCACGGGAGAGGAAATCTTTGTTCAACAGATGTGTGATCTACATCTAGACAGTCTGATAACAAACTACACAAAAAATTTTGGGTTGAGGAAAATTCAGCTTGCTCTTTGTTCCCAAATAACATTGGACCAGATCCATGGTTTACATCATCTCCCCACACAAATTCAATCTGTTTTACAAGTACTGAACAAGTTAGAGGAAGAGAACGTATAGCTTTACTTTTCATTGGAACTTTCATTGTTTATTTGGATCTGTCTTGATTCATTTTCATATTCAGTGTTTTTTTTTATTCACTTCATTATTTTTTTTTTTTTACAAAGTATATTCAACCTAGGAGAGTGTGGCATCTAACATAATGTATGAATGTAGGTATATGGATTCCACCAGGCACTCCACCGGCACCCTAGTTGAAAAGCAAGTCAAACATGTTACATCTTCCAAGATCAGGCAGTGCAGGAGTAAGGAAAATAAAGCACATCATCTGTTTAGATTATACAGTGGTGTGAAAAAGTGTTTGCCCCTCCTTTCCTGTTCCTTTGCATGTTTGTCACACTTAAGTGTTTCGAACACGAACCAATTTAAACAATAGTCAAGGACAACACAAGTAAACACAAAATGCAATTTGTAAATGAAGGTGTTTATTATTAAAGGTGAAAAAAATCCAAACCATCATGGCCCTGTGTGAAAAGATGATTGCCCCCTAAACCTAATACCTGGTTGGGCCACCCTTAGCAGCAACAACTGCAACCAAGCGTGTTTGCGATAACGTGCAATGAGGCTTTTACAGCGTCCTGGAGGAATTTTGGCCCACTCATCTTTGCGGAATTGTCCTAATTCAGTTACATTAGAGGGTTTTAGAGCATGAACCGCTTTTTTAAGGTCATACCACAACATCTCAATAGGATTCAGGTCAGGACTTTGGCAGGCCACTCCAAAGTCTTCATTTTTGTTTTCTTCAGCCATTCAGTGGTGGACTTGCTGGTGTGTTTAGGATCATTGTCCTGCTGCAGAACCCAAGTTCGTTTCAGCTTCAGGTTCACGATCAGATGGTCGGACATTCTCCTTCAGGATCTCTTGGTAGACAGCAGAATTCATAGTTCCTTTTATCACGGCAAGTCTTCCAGGTCCTGAAGCAGCAAAACAGCCCCAGACCATCACACTACCACCACCATATTTTACTGTTGGTATAATGTTCTTTTGTGAAATGCAGTGTTCCTTCTACGCAGATATACTTGGACACACACCTTCCAAAGAGTTCCACTTTTGTCTCATCGGTCCACAGAATGTTGTCCCAAAAGTCTTGGGGATCATCAAGATGTGTTGTGGAGAAATTGAGACGAGCTTTGATTTTCTTTTTGCTCAGCAGTGGTTTTCTCCTTGGAACTCTGCCATGCAGGCCATTTTTGCCCAGTCTTTTCCTGATGGTGGAGGCATGAACGCTGACCTTAACTGAGGCAAGTGAGGCCTGCAGTTCTTTGGACGTTGTTGTGGGGTCTTTGTGACCTCTTGGATGAGTCGTCGCTGCGCTCTTGGGGTAATTTTGGGTGGCCGGCCACTCCTGGGAAGGTTCACCACTGTTCCATGTCTTCGCCATTTGTGGATAATGGCTCTCACTGTGGTTCGCTGGATTCCCAAAGCTTTGGCATATAACTTTATAACCCTTTCCGGACTGATAGATCTCAATTACTTTCTTTCTCAATTGTTCCTGAATTTCTTTGGGTCTCGGCATGATGTGTAGCTTTAAGGATCTTCTGGTGGACCTTACTGTGTCAAGCAGCTCCTATTTAAGTGATGCCTTGATTGTGAACAGGTGTGGCAATAATCAGGCCTGGGTGTGGCTAGAGAAATTGAACTCAGGTGTGGACAACCACAGTTATAGTATGTTTTAACAAGGGGGGCAATCACTTTTTCACACAGGGCCATGATGGTTTGGTTTTTTTTCACCTTTAATAATAAACACCTTCATTTACAAATTGCATTTTGTGTTTACTTGTGTTGTCCTTGACTATTGTTTAAATTGGTTTGATGTTCCGAAACACTTAAGTGTGACAAACATGCAAAGGAACAGGAAATGAGGAAGGGGCAAACACTTTTTCACACCACTGTATCTATGATTAAGTTCACATTCAATTAAGAAATGAAGCTCATGTTAAGGCTATTTATTCCACAGATGTCTTCAGAAGAAATTGATGAGCATTTCCATAGGCATTGAGGCTCCATTTTAAAGAAACACTTGCGTACAGATTCAGAAGGTATGATATTGAGGTAAGACAGACAGGAATATTTGAAATTAAATTTATAATATTTGCAATGATGGATACGAGCCATATGAAAACCAAGTAGATGAAACGGTTTTGAGCAGTTGATGGTGGTCACGAAATATATACAGTAAAAGAATCCAGAATGTGACCATATAGGGAGCCATGATGTGTTCCACCAGAAAAGTATCAAAAGTCCAGATAAGACTATTGAGTTCATTGTCTGACTTCTTGCATGGCATGTGCTTCCATATTTTCATCACAGGCTGTGGAATTATATGTCAGATTACTTTGAACAAATGCTGAGAGCTACTGTACATTAATCTATATTTACTCAACATTACTACACTTCCCCTACTTGGTAATTCAGACCGTAACCTCACATTGTTAGCAATTCCTCCTGCAGCTCAGCCTGTCCACAAGGATTGTGAGGAGGTACACTCAGTAAGGTTAGGTTTAGGCAATACATGGGGCTCGCTTTGTTTGAGAGGTGGTGAAGATAAAGACGTGGCGTTGAGTGTAGTAATATAGATATCAGCAGGAATGGCCTGCTTGAGCTGAGTGAATGAAAATCAGTATGCTAAAAATTTATTAGCAGTAAATCAACACACCCAAATGCATCCTATAAGAGATTAATCAGATTCTTAGACAACATAAACTCAGCATAAACTCAATACAACATAAACTCAATACTAAACTCAATACTAGAACAATCAGATTCTTAGACAACATAAACTCAATACTACAACATGCATCTGCGCAAAATTACACGGGCACACAACTATCTGTGATAGCCATAGTCATGAGTTGGTAAGCAGAAGGCTGTGGAAGTAGAACAATTTTAGAGATTGCTGGATGAGGGCATGACACTTCTAACTGCCTGTTTTAAACCTGCCTAATTTGAAGGGGTGAAAGAATGATGTGTCATACTCATTCAGTGTTCCGCAATGTCCTCCAAGACACTAGTAGCATAGACCTGGCTGTCTGAAAATTAAGCTTAATATCTGCCAGGGGTTTGGATGTTTTCAGATAGTGTATATATTTATAAGCAAAATGCTCAAGTACAGGTCTAATACACGACTCCCAGACTATTGTGGATGTTTAAGACTTGTTGTATGTAAAAGTTTGTTCAAAGTAATCTGACATATATTGTTTCTTGGTTAATGTTCATAATCATAGTCATAGTCCATGTCATAGTTAATGTTTAGATTTGTTAGTTTAGTTCACTGGTTTCTCCGCTACCAGTCCCTCGCTCATGTTCATGTTTCATGTTTCGGATCTCGACCCCGTTTTCTGTGACCTCGACCTTGATTCCTGTTTTGCCCAGTATATGCCTGTTTGCCAATCGCGCAACCCTCTTTCATGTTTTTGGATTTCGTTTTTGGATTACGTTTTTGGATTTGTCTGCCTGTCTCTCTTAAATAAAACTGTTGTTCTTTACTGCTCTTGCATCCATCCTATCTCCCTTACCTCACAATACGTGACAGTGACCATCCATTTTTGTGGATGCATTGATCTGTACATTATTGCAGTTTATGGAGTCATTATCAACACAAATGGGCTCCCTAATAGGTGGCCTTATCTAGATGTTTGGGTCATAACACAGTGTGAACCGTCTCCATCTGACCTATCACATTGGAATTCAGTTTCTCACTCGTTCATTTATTATGCAGTCAAGAAATTATTTAGATTATTTTAGCGGATTGTAACTATAGGAACAACTAAACAAATGCATTATTCAATTCAACAGATTCTACAGTGTAGATCGGCAAATCAACTATACTATATCTATATCTCTAAATATATACTCTTCTTCCAAATCATTATGCTGAAGATATTTTAAATTACATCAGTAAATATGTGAGCCACCTCTACACAGCTTGTTCTATTGATGTATTATATATCTACCACAGACTTGAAAGGTATCTTTGCATACACTGGACAAAATCTCATTTATTCTAATATGGAATTTTTTATTATTATTATTTTTTTTTTTTAAATAATGCAGATTCATTTTCCCCATTAACCCTGACAAGGGAATGAAGTCAAGAAAAACAAGAACAGTCAGCTATGAAGCTGAATGTTTCTTTACACCGAACTGGGATGGAAAGTAACCTTAGCAGGTTGTCCAAAAGTTAAAATGCACACATTGGTCAAACATGGCATCAGTGCTCTGCTTCCTCGTGGTTCTGACTCCATGTGGTTCTCTTTCTGTTTTGGTTTTGTTTACGCTTTTTTTTTTGTTTGGGTTTGTTTTTTTTTTTTATTTTCTTTTGGAGTGGGTGGTAGAGGGTGGGGGTATTGTATTCCTTATCTGTTATCCTTATCATCTGTATCTAGTAGGGGTAGAAAAAGTACTGAGACATTATATTTAAATGAAAATATAAATATAGATATTGTGACTAATTCTTAATCAACTGAGAGTGGAAGTATCCTGACAAATTATACTCAAGTGAAAGTTTAAAATAATAGTTCTGATATTATTATTATTTATTATTATTATTATTATTATTATTATTATTATTATTAATAATAATAATAATAATAAAATGTCACGATATGGCCAGCAGATGGTACTGTGGCGGTCCCGGATCACGTGACCGTGGTTTTCTTGCGCCACAACTTCCTTGTTTTGATTTGTCACGGGTGTTCATGTTTTTGGGTTAATGAGCACTAGGATTTAAACGCCTTGGTTACTGGGCACGTCGCTCGCGTAGATAGATTAATGCTAGTGATTCTAGCAGTTTGGTTCACAAGTATTATGTGTTGTAGCGGTTTCCTAGTTTTTCTATGCTACGTTTTCATATTTATGTTTAATAAAGAAGTTGGATCTGCACCTGCCTCCGTTCCCGTCTACAACCGTCTGACAAATAATAATAATAATAATAATAATAACAATAATAATAGTTTTGTTGTTGTTAATCATGATGATGATGATGATAATTAAGTTATTATTTAATGTGCTCAAGTATTAAAACATAAAAAGTAAATGAATGAACTCATGATAGGTAAATTAAATGTTTTCATTAGTGACGTGACTAAATTGGCATGATTCTTGACAGATTTTTCCATTGATGAGCTTGATTAGATATTTTATACTGAAATGGAAATAAAATCTGTGGAACTGAATTCAATATCGCATATAGTTCTTCAGAGAAAATGAATAAAGTAAAATTACTCACATATTTTCCACCCCTTGTGACAACACAGGATTGTGTATACCGGGGGTGTCCAGTCTTGTCCGGGAAGGGCCTGTGTGGGTGCGGGTTTTCATTCCAACCAAGCAGGAGGCACACCTTATTCCACCTGTTTAATCAGTTGATTTTGGCTTTCAGTAGACTCAGATGTAGCTTCTGCTTTTGGAATGAGGACCTGTGCCCACGCCGGCCCGTTCTGGATAAGATTGGATACCCCTGGTGTAAATATTTCTGCTTTCATTGCTTGCTCTTGTTGTTTTCTTTATTTTACACGTAAGTTTGTTAGTGTACTTGCCTTGCTTCTTGTATCCGTTGTCTCCCCATGTTTCATTTATTAAACACTGACATATAGTGCTGGAACACTATTGTCTTATTTAGGATGTTTTTAGCGAGCCATGCATCTAGTGCTAGTGCCCTCAAATGAATAATGCTCATCTATGGGTAAGCTATTTTATAATATGGCAAACCAAAATAAAACATTTTCTCTTCTCAAATATTTTTAATAAATAACAATTTACAAAACAAGCTCCTTGCTTGACTTTCAGGACAAATCAATTGTTCTGAGTGCCATGGTTTCTTATTGTTAATTGGCATATTGATATAATCAGGATGAATGTGGGGAAATGATTAAAACATCAATGCCTTTAGCTTAATGGTGTTCAGGGCTTATGTTATGAGTTTAATCCTTCCACACATCTGTATTTGCCCCATAGCTTGCACCATGCCGAGGGCAATTGTGGAAGTGTGTTGTTTTTTTGTTTGTTTTTTTGTTTTTTAAAGCACACTCAAAGTTTAAAAATTGAAAGCCTCACATATGTCAGTGATTGTGGTTTGACTGGAGAATGAGCTTCGGTGCACTAGTTATCCTGCTTTTTATTCTCTGCACCACCACTACAGTAGTATGTTGTGAGTAGACTAGAACACATTGAGACGACATTGGAGTCAGCTTTTATAAACAGGTTAATTGCTGGCATACGTTTGTCCTCGTGGATGATGCACTGTTCAAAAAACATGCTGTGCTTTTAAATAGATCATTTGTCATATTTTAGGTCACAAACCTTCTGTATGCACTTTGTGTGGTGCTATAGAGAGTTAGTATTGAGCAAACAAATTACATTATCTAAAGTGCTCCTTATACCGAACATATTTTCCAGAATGAGATGATGAGTGTGTCATCCATGAAAGGTGGCAAAATTGGTAGCAATGGTCCCCTGAATAAGTGCTTGCTAAAATCTACTCTGTTGTAGTATAATATAAATGTGTCGATTTTGTGCCCTTTCTATGTATAGTATGTATGTATGTATCTATGTATGTACAGTGAATATACAAGATATAGACACCCCTGTTGCATTATTTTGTGATAGAATATATAAAGAAACCAAGATAAAAAAAAATAAAAATCTTTGGTAAAAGTAATCCACTAAAAGTTTATCCACTTGTCGCTCTCAGAGGTTGCACAAATTGCCGCAAAAAGATCTGTGAACTGTGACTCAGCATTCGGACATTTCATTGGACAAGAGCGCTGTCCATCACACATGCTTCATGGCGCAAAGCGGCCAGAAGGAGCGGAGCAGATCAACACTAGCTCGTAAAAGAAGGTGAGTTAAGTCTTGTTAAGCTTAATTTTGTAATAAGACAGACAGCGCCATCTTGTGGAACTAACTGATTTAACTTCAGCTAGCAGCAAGCTAGTGTTAATATGTTCACGGACAACTGATTAACAAGCATACAAAAAAATCATCTATTTACAACTTCAGAAAAAATGCTGTGATTTAAATATGAAAAGTAAATTTTAAGCTCATGTTAGCTAAAATTCATTCTGTACTAAACTAAACTAATATGTTCAGTAGCATGTTAGCTAGAAAGCTAACATTTTTGTGGGGAAAATGGGTGTACAAATAAAAACAGAAAGGTCCAGAGGAAGAAATAAACCTTGAGCCTTGTATATCTTATATATCTGTGCACGTGTCGTTTAGCATTGGATGTTTTGGTTTCGTATTCACATAAATAAATAAAAATAAATCTTTGTGAACAATTACATCTGGATATATTTCTTTGAAATTACACAGCAGTAACTTCATTATTTATTTATTTTTTAAGTGTTTTTCCCCCTGCATGTCACGTAGTCGTACGTAACGCATAGATAGGGCGGATGCAATTGAAAGAGAGACAGGCAGACAAATCCAAAATGTGATACAGAAACGTAATCCAAAACATGCAAGAGGTCCGGCAATCAGCAAACAGGTATATACAGGGCGAGACAGGAATCAAGGTCGTGGTCACGGAAAACGGGGTCAAGATGCAGAACATGAAACACAGCTAGGGACAGATAGCGGAGAAACCAGCGTGAACTAAACTAACAAACCTAAACATGAACTATGACATGGACTGTGACTGTGAAACACATCTAGTCAATCTAATCTATACCTACATCTAAGTCAATATCCCGCATTGAGGGTTGGGAGGCACGCGGTATATATGCCGACCTGATCAGCCTCGAAACCTCTAACAGCTGAGGGCAATACAGACACACGTGACACCACAACCAATGAGAAGACGGGAGGAGACATGGCATAAACAAAACAAATGCATGTGTCGATGCACGTGTTGGGATGTCACTGCTGTCCACAATGGAGAGACAGGTGCTCGTGCACTCTATGCGCATGCGCGCTCACATGCTCCATAGCCGCTGCACCAAAGGGGGACTCATGACACTGCATAAATTCAAAGTAATATAGCGTTTCATGAATAACATTGTTCAAGATTCTTTTCTACGTATATTCGACGTCGATTATTTATTTAGTTATTTATTTTTTTCCTGTCATGACCCACCGCTCTTTTCGACTAATTGTAGCTTTCATTTCAACGGGGGTTCGCTTGACTTTTGTCGAAACGCGTTTTGTGTTTGCTGTCCATGTAAACCTAGTCATTGTCATTTTCAAAACGATGATTTGTTGTGTCGGTATTTGAGGGGTGTCCCCTTTGCAGACTCTGTTAATAAAATGCAAACATATTTTTTGTTAATTTTTTTTGTATGTACTTAAAAATGCAGTTCTTACTGTGAAATTTCCAAATGTCAAAATCACAGCATACATTGATAACATGCAAACTCCGCACTCATGTGGCCACGGTGGGACTCAAACCCCAGATCCTGGAGGTGTGAGGCAAACGTGCTAACCACTGACTGCACATATTTAAATATTGTTATTTCTGTAAATAAATCTTTCTTTTTCTTTCCTAATCTTATTTTGGATAATATTATGATGAAGAAAAATCTTAAATGGTCTTTAGTTTCTAGGGTTAGGGCCTAGTGTCCTCTACCTGGAAAAGCGTAAATTAATTATAAATATAGTAAAAAGCTACTTGATTTGTAACATATTAAATCATTTTAACCTTATTATCAAATACTGAAATAAAACAGGTCTAGAACCAACCACTGTGCACCTGCCCATACTTTAAGGTCTGTGATGTTCTAACCAAAGAAGATAAACCCATTACTTGCTTCAGAGATCTGAAGCCAGGTGATGTAATACTAGCAAGATGATCTGACAACAACTTCTACAATGCCACAGTGGACTACACTGGAACAGCTGACAAGACAATGGATGCCAAGAAGGGCTCAAAGAAGGACATTAAAAAAAAGAGATGCCGGCTCAGAGATTCTAAGGAATCTGAAGTGCTAGTCAATACATCCAAGCACTGTAAAATTAGTAATAATGAATAATTGTGGAATATTTGATTGTAATTATTATTTATTTATTTATAAAGCTTTACTAAATTTTGTGCCATAAATTAATTATGGACATTTGGGAATTATGGAATGCTTAAGCTAAAAGTTAAAACTCATAAACAAATAAACTGTAACGGCGGTGTAGACAGAGACAAGCGCAGGCAGGAAGAGAGAAGATGGTCGCGGGAAACCTGCACAGCAACCGCAACAGGTAATATAAGCGTCAGGTGCGTAGGCACAAGCGTGAAGAGAGTCTGATGAGGAATCTGGTATCGTGCTAACACTAATTACAAAGGAGCTTAGTAACATACAGAGCAAAAGCAACTGAACGTATATTTCGCACCGGTGAAGCTTCGGAGGTTCTTAAATAACCTAAGACGCCTACAGGTGTTCGTAATCAGAACTCCGGCAAACTCGAGCGTAAGTGTCGTCCCTATCCGTCTCGTCTCTGGGCGACTACACGTAGCATGTTGCCATGCTGATCTCGCCGTCGTAACATAAACTACTTGGTAAATATATTTTATGCCATAAAAAGTCTAGGATTTTGTTCCATCCTTTTCTTGATTTCTTAAACATTGCTGTATTCCTGTAAAGTAATAACTCATCTTCTGTGTTACATGTGGTGAACAACTTGAGACATTAAGGTGCTTTCTGGAGACAGTTGAACAGATACAACCTCAGGCTGCTCTTATGGCTACAAAAAACAGATCTGGGAAGCAAGAGCTGTATCCAGATATTGGCCTCTTTCTGTCCTCTACCTGCTTGGATGCAATCCATGCAGAGTCAAGGAAGGACTATCTTCACTTATTCCATCTTAATTTGACTGATTCTTCAGTGCAGTCGAGTGCCAAAATGCAATGGCATTTGGAAAACATGGAAAGGTGCCAGAAAGGAAAGCAGTCCTGGACAAGTCCAAAGTCGATGGGATTCTAAGTCCGTACATTACTCATTTCGTAGATCTGTGTGTGTGTGTGTGTGTGTGTGTGTGTGTTCACTCATTTGGACTTTTTTCATGTTTTATTTTACAACATTTTATCATTATTTACTTCACCATGCAGAAGAGTGGGCAATTATTTAATAGTTGACAACTTCTTAATAGCCGAAGCTCTTTACGAGGGTTGTTTTGTCAACAAAGCTTGAACTACTTTGAAGTGTGGATTAATGTAACTTATTCAAACTAAAGAAGTACAAATTAACCTCAGTTTTCTGTTTTATCACCTTTTCCCTCTTCCTCTACGCCATGGTGTTATCTGCCCAAATTTGGCCGTTATTTTTGAAAGAGGTGTGAATCTTCACTGGTCTCATGATTCGACATACATTTGATTTTCCTGTCAATGATTTGACTTCATATCATGATTCATCACCTTCTTAAATATTATTATTTTACTGCACATGGTTTTCATCAACAAATTCAAGCAGTCTGATATATATGAAGTCCCATTTTTATTTTATCTGCTCTAAAAGACGACACTTTCAGAATGTAGCAAAGTCTGAACACAGAAGACTACAGGAATGCCATCAAACTGTTAAGAAGTTTAGATACTATATAATTCCCTGAACTTTGGATTCATGGTAGAGTGCAGGTACCTTTTCCAGTGTTTCCCATTAACTATATAGACTATGGTGCCCCACTTATGTTCTAATTTCCTCCGCTATAGTTTCATAATGTGTAAATATTTTACTCTTCTCTCCAACATTGTATTTTGCGCAGTGGCATCAGCAAAGCCTCTCTCACTCTCAAATGAATGAACAGCAGTGAACACATCAGCTGATACTGATGGGTCACTTGTTATTACATTGTTTTTGCTACATAACTTTTAAAACATCCTGCTGAAAAACGTCAGACAGAGACACATATCAGAAAGGTAGAGAACCAGAGAGGCGGAGAGACACACAGGGGCCAGAGTAAGGGCTAATTTAGCGTAGTCACATTTTTTCATCTTGCATTTGGTCTCCCTGTGCCATTTTAGCACGTAATATTTGTCAGTCGGATGAGCCATTACTACTACAAGGAAAACGTACATATGCCTGTAGCAATAAGACCAAGCCAAGATTGAAATGTGATATAGCAGCTGTTTAAATTTTGTTTACATTTATTCACTTGGCAGACGCTTTTATCCAAAGCGACTTACAAATAAGCAAAGCGATATATCAAGCAGGGAACAATACAAGTAGTGCTACTATACAAGATCCATTAATTGAATACCAGAGGAAGCAAAGTGTCCAGAGTAGAGGTGTAAGTGCGTTGTGTGTGGGTTTTTTTTTTTTGTTCTTCTCTAGGAGTTGGTTAGGTGTTCACGGAAGAGGTGGGTCTTTAGCTGTTTTTTGAAGATAGTGAGAGATTCTGCAGTCCGGATTGAGATCGGAAGTGCATTCCACCACTGGGGAACAGTAAGCGTGAAGGTTCTGGAAAGGGACCTTACGCCGCACTGAGTGGGAACTACTAAACGTCGGTCGCTAGTCGATCGCAGATTGCGAGAGGGAATGTATGCCTTCAGGAGAGAGTTGAGGTAGGAGAGTGCTGTTCCTGACAAGGTCTTGTAGGTGAGCATCAAGGCCTTGAACTTGGGCAGCTACAGGGAAGCCAGTGGAGGGAGATGAAGAGGGGTGTGACATGGGTTGTCTTGGGCTGGTTGAAGACAAGGCGCTGCAGCATTCTGAATCATCTGAAGGGGTTTGATGGAGCTGGCTGGGAGGCCTGAAAGCAGTGAATTGCAGTAGTCCAGTTTAGAGATGACAAGAGCCTGGACTAGTATCTGTGTAGCCTGTTCAGTGAGGTATGGTCGGATTTTTTGATGTTGTACAGGATGAACCTACAGGACCTTGCAGTTGCTGAGATGTGGTCTGTAAAGGTCAAGCCGTCATCAAGAATCACCCGAAGGTTCCTGGCCGTCCTGATTGGCATGAGTGTAAGTGAACTGAGCGCTGTACGGTGAAGTTCTGGTTGATTGAGGGATAGGCTGGGGTGACGAGAAGCTCAGATTTTCCCAGGTTAAGTTGAAGATGGTGCTCCTTCATCCAGACCGAGATGTCTGACAGGCAAGAAGAAATGCGTGCAGAGACAGATTGATCGTCAGACTTGAAGGACAAATAGCGCTGGGTGTCATCAGCATAGCAGTGATGGGAAAAGCCATGAGACTCAATCACGTGACCGGGAGATGTAGTGTAGGTAGAGAAGAGGAAGAGGTGGACCCAGAAACGGCCCTGTGGAACGCCAGTTGTGAGTTGCTGAGTTTCAGAAATACCTCCCGCTCCATGATACCTTGAAGGATCTGTCCGGAAAGATAGGATTCCACCCAGCGTAGGAACCGTTCCAGTGATGCCCAGGTTGGAGAGAGTTGATAGGAGGATCTGATGGTTCACAGTGTCGAAAGCAGTAGAGAGGTCAAGTAGGATGAGGATAGATGATCTAGATGGTTTAGTGTAATGGAAGGTAATGGTTCCTTACATTTGTTTGTGAGAAAGGGATTAATTCAATCAGACAAAACCCAAATATCACTTAATATACAGGATAGGTCACACTGCCTGCAGCTGTCAACTTCATTGAAAACCTTTCTTAAACTGCACTTTCTGCTAATAAACATCAGTCACACAAATGCAATAAACAAACTGCTCCAAATAGACAAGACAAAAAATTTTGTAAGTACAAGATACAGCACTAAGAAAGTTAAAATGATCACAGTGCAAAAACTGAAATAGACTCTTTCCCTAGTAACAATTCGTAATGATTTTATTACACCACTGTTACTGTATGTAAGGAGGATTCATCTACAATTTGTGCTTTCTTTTATTCTTGCAGCCTACATCATGCACTGTGGCACACTGGATGGATGGACACCAGTTGAGAAAACTAAGGTCAAAAAGCATTGATAAACAAATACTGCATGAGGGCCACAAAGACTCTATAAATTCTTGAATGTTTCACACCAGAGGGATGGACATTTGTTGGAAAAGTCCTAACATACAAATTTTGCATGAGGAACTTAAAGACTGTACGTTGCCAAATCTTGTATGTTGTACAACTTTTGGTGAACACTGTTCTAAATACAGTGAGAAGTGAGAAGATGCACATTTATAGTTCAGATTTTATAAATGATGAATGGGACAAGTTCTTGCTGTCTTACACATTTTAACCTGTTATTACACAGCTAACTAAAATACTAAATTGTGATTGTTTTGGTTTTCTGTGGCACACCACTGAATAAAACCTGCGTGAAGTGGCCCCCTCCCACCACATGCAAAACGTCAGCAAAATAGTCTCAATCGTTTGTGCTGCTTTCGTTTCTAAAATATTAGACATTGAATTATGGTGCGGTGACGTCACCAGCCCCACACATGCTCCAAGTTCATTCAAAATAGTCTCAATCGTTTGTGCCAGTTTTTGCCGACTGTCTTTTTATTTTAACAATACAGTTGAAGTAACAAGGTAAAATCAAACGACAATCACATTAAATAGTCACATTCACGTAATTGTTACCGATCCACTGTGTGTTTTCAAATTTTAAGGGACGCAGTGGATCACAGGATGTGTGAAATTTAACCACGAACTCCAAGATAAGTGTTTTTACTTGTTTCTGTGTATGTTGTTATGAGAATAAGTCGTAATATTAACATTGTCATAAATACACACACCATAATCTGTTTGCTGTAGCTCTGTTTATACATACATAGCCCAAGTGTCTCTGTGTGTGTGTGTGTGTGTTGTATGTATGTGTGTGTGTGTGTGTATATATATATATATACATGTATGTATATATGTATGTATATATGTTTGTATGTGGGTGAAGTGTAGCAGATTATTCTTCTTGTAAATAAATGAAAAGTTCAATCATGAGAGACCAGTGAAGGAAATAAAGAGAATTGTTTATTGAACAAATGATATGATTTCTCTTGAAAAAGTCTTTGGCAGTTCGACTCTAAAAGGCCTATAATTGCACCTATAATTCAATGCCTAATATTTTATAAACGGAAGCAGCACAAACGATTGAGACTACCATGGACTAAAAGTTTGCAAAAAATGCTAGGCAGAGGCACACACATGAAACAGGCACAGGTCAGGCGATAAATAAACAGGATATCAGAGTTGGGGCAAACACACAAAAACAAAGTCAATGTCAGAACTAGTAGAAAACAGGCCAAAAATTCTATTCTAATTTCAAGAATTTAATCTCTCTCTCTTTTGCCAGTATCAGCCAGAGGAGGATAATAACAGTGTTGATTTCTCCTGTGTATGACCTCTCTGTTCTTGACTTTGTATCTGCTCTGTCCCTTTAAGTTTAATGATTCAGCTCCCAAACTGCTGGAAATGTGGGCCGGGTTCTAACTCTTCACCAAAACTGCTTTATCCTGGAGAAGAGGTTTGAGGTGAGACTCCTGCCATACGCCAGTCCTGCTGAGTTTATTACTCTTAATGCTGAAAGAAAGAAGAGCATCAGTGTAAACACACATCATCAGCATAAACACCACACACACACACACACACACACATTATTCAGTATGATACAGTAGAGTAGAGTAAAGAGACAGTAAGTCAGTAACTCACTATAATGTCTCCAGTTTACAGTGTGGATCCTTCAGTAGATCAGAGAGCAGCTTCACTCCGGATTCTCCTGGATTATTACCGTACAGATAGAGTTCTCTCAGGTGTGATGGGGGAGTTTGACCTCAGAGCTGAAGCCAGAGCAGCACAACCTTCATCTGTAATACTGCAGCTATACATTCTGCAAGAAAGAAAAACTTCTCACACTTAACACACTCAGTTTAGCTTTGAAAACATCAACTACACAAAATCTTTATATACAGAAGATTTACTCTCCATCTCACACACACAACAATGACAATATATCACATCACTACAATTACAATCACCACAGATGGAAACTGGATGTAGCTTTGTTTATTAAAAACTCTGCTCTGTGTGTGTGTGTGTGTGTGTGTGTGTGTGTGTGTGTGACCTCAGTGTCTCCAGTGTACAGTGTGGACTCTCCAGTCCAGAGAGAGCAGCTTCACTCCTGAATCCTGCAGGTTATTGTAACCCAGGTCCAGTTATCTCAGTCTGGAGGAGTTTGAGCTGAGAACTGAGGACAGAACTCCACAGCTTTCCTCTGTCAGATTACACACACACAGCCTGGAAGAGAAATGATTAAATGAACAGCCTGTGTATAAACAATAAACTAGTATTGGCATGTTATTAAAGTAAATGTGTGTGTAATGTACACTGATCTACACGCTGTAGAAATAAATGTACTTTGTTCTGATGTGAGAAGTGATGTAGATATTTCAGCATTATCACAAAGCTGAGTTTCACAGAGACGCTAAAACTGTTGGAGTTCATTGTTCTTTGGAGCTTAATCTAACACACACACACACACACACACAAACGCACAGAAAAACAAAGCTCAACAGCAGAAACAATGCTAATCCACACCATAAAAATACACCACTTTAATGTTTTATTCATATAAAACACTGGGCCTCATTATCACACTGGATACAAATTAATTTCTTCATAAACAGTGTGTAGGAGCATTTACACAAGAACTCTTTAATGTGCAAATTAAAATGTAATGTTATGGAACATTTACAGGATGTTGAAAAAAAAGGTTGATGAGGTGTTGGATCAGAGTTAAATGGGCGTGGCCACTCAGCACAAGAGCTAGCTCTTTATGGATGTGCATAGCTGCTTTATCTGCTCTTTATTCTGACCCTCAACCCAGTGTTTCTCCACCAACACCTCACTGTCCTCTACTTTCACATTCATCAGGCACTTATGGAGGAGTTCTGGACTGAGCTGGATTTGGGGAAATAGCATCAACACTGGACAAGTGTGGTCATTCTTCTTCCTGTATTCATCTCTCTGAAATAAAACTACTTCATCTGAGAGGACGAGTCTACTGGTGTTTGTCTAAATTTCCACGACAGTAAACCGAGAAAGCAAGTAGCAGATGTGGTAAGAGAGACACAGCGCACATTCTGATTGGTCTCTCTTTGTGCTAACTAACCTATCACTTTTCTCGTTAGGCGGGCTTTACAGTGCCCTCGCTCTCTCTCTGTGAGGTGAGGAGGTGGGAGGTAGCCCGGTGAAGTCACCTCCCTTGAAATGAGTATTGTCATGCTTACGTTGACATCTGGGGAACCAACTGTTGTCAAAGCTAAGAAGCCTGGAACTGTGGAGATCCTGCAGTCAAAAGGGAAAGCGACAGAGCCCGTGCTAAAAGGAGAATAAATATGGACGTGGCTTTTGAGAGGTGGAGAAAGCTCAGATCTGAAGGGATTGAAGACAGATGCTTTTCCTGTTAAACAGGTCAGACATTTCAGTAGCTCAGTAGGTAGCTAGCTAACTTGATTCAGCTGTTTGTTTGTTTTGCTATGGTCAGTGTGGTAAACTGCACTTATTTTCTGCTAGCTATGAGAGAGAGCAACTCTCCTCTACTTCAAGAAAACCGTATCCACCTCCACCTCCGCTGTCGAGTATTGGAGCTAATATACAACACACGAATACCTCAGTGTTGCCAAGTCTCAGGAGACAAATAAGCAACTGCAGCTTCAAAAAACAAGCCCAATATTATTATATCCTGTTACAGGCTCAATGTAAACAGACTCAATAAATGAACCTACAACATATTAAACTGAAACCACTCGCAGTTTAAAACTAGGGCTGCAACTAATGATTATTATCACAATCGATTAGTTGGCCGATTATTTATTTCTTTATTTATTACTGATAATCGTTTAATCGTATGGGGCGAACTTTCAGTGCCATTTTTTATTTTATTTAAAATAAAATCCACAAACTGAGTCTTAAAATAAAAACAAAAATTTTACACAACTGTGAAAATAATCGTTAGTGGAAGCCCTAATATTTTATACAAATATACATACAGTGGCAAGACACAGTATGTGAACCTTTTGGAATTTCATGGTTTTCTGCATAAATTTGTCATAAAATGTGATCTGATCTTCATCTAAGTCAGGGGTATTGACAAATTTAATGTGTCTGAAATAATGACACAAAATAAATTCTGATCTTTGATGTCTTTATTGAACACACTCATTCAACATTCAAAATGGCAGGGGAAAAGTAAGTGAACCCTTAGAATTAATAACTGGTTGACATCCCCCGATGTTTCCTCCACCATACTTTACGGTGGGGATGATGTTTTCATGATGATTTGCCGTGCCCTTTCACGAGCGTAAGTGCTGTGTGGTTTTTCCAAATAGTTCAATCTCAATATCACCAGTCCACAAAACATTTTGCGAATACCGCTGTGGAGTGTCAATGTGTTCTTTGCAAAATTCAGGCATGCAGAAATGTTCTTTTTAGTAAGCAGTGGCCTCCTTCGTGGTGTTCTGAGTAGATACCCTACTTGTTCAATGTTTTGCTTATTGTAGACTCATGAACAGAGATGTTAGCCAGTTCCAATGATGCCTTCAAATCTTTGGCTGTCATTCGGGGTTGTTTCTTTACCTCGGTGATGAGTCTTCAATGTGTTCTTGGTGTCATTTTCACTGGGCGCCCACTTCTTGGTAGAGTAGCAACAGTCCCAAAGTGTCTCCATTTATAGACTATTTGCCTAACTGTAGACTGGTGAATTTCTAAAGTCTTTGAAATCACTTTGTAACTGTTGCCAGCTTTATGTAAATCAACAATTCTTGATCGTAGATCCTCTGAAAGCTTGTTTTGGCGAGGCATGGCTCACACAAGCGTGTGCTTCTTGTGCAGAACAAACTCCAAGTTTGAGGGGTTTTTATCAGTCAAAGTAGCTGTAGTCCACACCTCCAAACTCATTTTCTTAACGAGACTCCAGGTGTGCTAAAACCTGACTCCAATTAGCTTTTTGAAGTCATTAACTCAAGGTTTCACATACTTTTTTCACAAGCATTATGAGTTTTTTTTGGTTGTTCTCAATAAAGACATGAAAGATCAAAGGTTTTTGTGTTATTATTTTAGACACATTATATTTGTCAATACCACTGACTTAGATGAAGATCAGATCATATTTTATGACAAATTTATTCAGAAAACCATGAAATTAAAAAAGGTTTCACATACTTTTTCTTGCCACTAATAAATATTTATATATATATATACAGTGGTGTGAAAAGTGTTTGCCCCTTCCCTCATTTCCTGTTCCTTTGCATGTTTGTCACACTTAAGTGTTCGGAACATCAAACCAATTTAAACAATAGTCAAGGACAACACAAGTAAACACAAAATGCAATTTGTAAATGAAGGTGTTTATTATTAAAGGTGAAAAAAATCCAAACCATCATGGCCCTGTGTGAAAAAGTGATTGCCCCCTAAACCTAATAACGAATTGGGCCACCCTTAGCAGCAACAACTGCAACCAGCCGTTTCGTATAACGTGCAATGAGGCTTTTACAGCGTCCTGGAGGAATTTTGGCCCACTCATCTTTGCAGGAATTGTCCTAATTCAGTTACATTAGAGGGTTTTTTGAGCATGAACGGCCTTTTTAAGGTCATACCACAACATCTCAATAGGATTCAGGTCAGGACTTTGGCTAGGCCACTCCAAAGTCTTCATTTTGTTTTTCTTCAGCCATTCGGTGGTGGACTTGCTGGTGTGTTTAGGATCATTGTCCTGCTGCAGAACCCAAGTTCGTTTCAGCTTGAGTACACGAACAGATGGTCGGACATTCTCCTTCAGGATCTCTTGGTAGACAGCAGAATTCATAGTTCCTTTTATCACGGCAAGTCTTCCAGGTCCTGAAGCAGCAAAACAGCCCCAGACCATCACACTACCACCACCTTATTTTACTGTTGGTATAATGTTCTTTTTATGAAATGCAGTGTTCCTTCTACGCCAGATATACTTGGACACACACCTTCCAAAGAGTTCCACTTTTGTCTCATCGGTCCACAGAATGTTGTCATAAAAGTCTTGGGGATCATCAAGATGTGTTGTGGAGAAATTGAGACGAGCTTTGATGTTCTTTTTCTCAGCAGTGGTTTTCTCCTTGGAACTCTGCCATGCCGCCATTTTTGCCCAGTCTTTTCCTGATGGTGGAGGCATGAACGCGACCTTAACTGAGGCAAGTGAGGCCTGCAGTTCTTTGGACGTTGTTGTGGGGTCTTTTGTGACCTCTTGGATGAGTCGCGCCGCTCTTGGGGTAATTTTGGGTGGCCGGCCACTCCTGGGAAGGTTCACCACTGTTCCATGTCTTCGCCATTTGTGGATAATGGCTCTCACTGTGGTTCGCTGGATTCCCAAAGCTTTGGAAATGGCTTTATAACCCTTTCCAGACTGATAGATCTCAATTACATTTCTTTCTCAATTGTTCCTGAATTTCTTTGGGTCTCGGCATGATGTGTAGCTTTTAAGGATCTTCTGGTGGACCTTACTGTGTCAAGCAGCTCCTATTTAAGTGATGCCTTGATTGTGAACAGGTGTGGCAATAATCAGGCCTGTGTGTGGCTAGAGAAATTGAACTCAGGTGTGGACAACCACAGTTATAGTATGTTTTAACAAGGGGGCAATCACTTTTTCACACAGGGCCATGATGGTTTGGATATTTTTTCACCTTTAATAATAAACACCTTCATTTACAAATTGCATTTTGTGTTTACTTGTGTTGTCCTTGACTATTGTTTAAATTGGTTTGATGTTCCGAAACACTTAAGTGTACCAAACACGCAAAGGAACAGGAAATGAGGAAGGGGCAAACACTTTTTCACACCACTGTATATAGCTAACGTCATATCTGTGAATGCACACGAATAACCAAATTGATTAATTTTAAAAACATCTAATTTGAATATATTTTGATACATTGAACAAAAAATTATCTAATATTATTTAAACATTTTTAAAACTTTCCTACCGACCCATGCAATTACACCACTGACCACTAGGGGTCCGCGGAAACACAACTCGAGAGTGCACATTGCATAGTGTAAGTGTATAGTACGTCATTTGGGACGTAACTTTAGTATTTACTCAACGCGTGTTTTGCGGAACAGAAGTAACATGAGTAAATGTATCGTGTGCAGACCAATTAATCGAAACGATTCATTGACAACGATTTTCATAATCGATTATTATTGATTTTATCGATTAGTACTTGCAGCACTGTTTAAAACACAAAAACAGAATATATTTAACGAAAAATCATAAACGGCAACAAAGTTATATGGAGGACAGACACTCATCTCTGATCACCTGCCAGTAGAATAATGACTGGAAAGATGGAAAAGGAGATTACATTAGAACCGTAACTAGTATTAGTATATATGAGTATGTGAAGGGGAATTCTCAAATACATATGATGAATGTATTCACTTAATTACCTCTTTGAATAAGCTGATCAAACTGTTATCCTGTATTATAGCTGACACATGTATTTTGTGTCAGCATGACAAGTGACTTATTTTGTATTATCACTATGTGCTGTGTGTTTTTTCTAAATCTGTCTGGTACCTGCACTAGTAGAAAACGTCCACACACTGCTTCTTATCTCCGTGTATAAATAACTCCTGTTTTTCAATAATAAACTGAGAACTCTCTGTGAACAGCATATGTGTCAGTGTGTGTTCATTGGGACTCTCCGGCACCAACGCTCGGCCGAAAACCACACATAGCCCAGAGTTAAGAGTTAAACGTAAGAAGATAAAGTCTGAAGAAGGCATGGCGGGGGACTGACGGACCTAATCTGAGATTTCCCAAAATCTAACAGTATGTTATGTTTGTTTTTGTGTTATAACCTGCAGTAATTGTGGGAGGGTGAATTATATTGGAGTTGGAATTCCGAGTCGAATTATGAATGAATTCGGACTGGTCACACACTCGAGTAAATTTGTACTCAAACTTGACACGGACTCGAACATTTTTGGACTTAATCTTGGACTTTAAAGTACAGTTGAGTCCCGGTTCATTAAAATATGAAAAGAAAGATAACAAATAAATAACATCATAAACAGATATCCACCTCTCCCAGAAGTTCCGGCAGTCTCCGATATATTGATAGCGGCTCCTTGACGGCCGCTAAATTTTATACAATATCCTGGAAATCGATTTTTTAGAGCAATCAAAAGACCAGTAGGAGTAAAGAGGGAAAAGGGTGAAAGGGGACGAGCACAGCAGCTCATTTGAATTTAAAGAGACACACACCAAAACAGCCTGTTTCTGCTTCCACCCAAAAAAGGGCATTTACAGCAGGGTATAAGATCTGTGGGGTATTTTGGGCTGAAACTTCACAGACACATTCTGGGGACACCTGAGACTTATATTACATCTTGTAAAAAGACTTAAAATAGGTCTCCTATAATATTATATTCATCATTTTATTTTATTTTCCAATCATAATTTATTATAATAATAATAATAATAATATATAATAATAATAATAATAATTATTATTATTATTATTATTATTATTATTACTGTTGTTGGAGAGTGTGTGTGTGTGTGTGTGTGTGTGTGTGTGTGTGTGTGTGTGTGTGTGTGTGTGTGTGTGTGTGTGTGTGTGCGCGGGTGTGTGTACACCTCAGTGTCTCCAGTGTACAGTGTGGATTCTCCAGTCCAGCAGAGAGCGCTCACTCCTGAATCCTGCAGTTTATTGTTACTCAGGTCCAGTTCTCTCAGTCTGGAGGAGTTTGAGCTGAGAACTGAGGACAGAACTCTACAGCTTTCCTCTGTCAGATTACACCCCGTAGCCTGGAAGAGAAATGATGAAGTGTTAGATTTATTTATCTGATTGTGAAATGAGGTGTTTCCAATCAGGTGGGAAATAAAGTGTTAACCTGAATACAAAGTTCTAATGTCAGGATAAAAATATAAAATGAACAGCCTGTGTATAAACAATAAACTAGTATTGGCATGTTATTAACCCCTTAAGCCCCGACACTTGTGTTCATTCCACCAGCAGGTATGAACACATACCTGAGTTCAGCATTGATTTGTTTTGTGATCTCACACAACACAGTAGTGGTTAATGGCTCATATGAAAGTAGGTACTTAAAACTTTAAGAATTAGCCGTTATTTCAAGTATTTCTACCTAGCCAACCTGGTGCAATATATTCAGATTTTTTTTTAAATTATAAAAAATTATATTTACTTTGAAGACAATTGTTATATCTTCACACCAAATGTTGACATCAACCGCATTCCTGGTCTCAAAGAAGCCCCAAGTACTTGTCCATGAACACCAAAATATGAGGAAGTTATCTCTAACCACTAAAATTGTGTGTAAGGTTATCCAAACACAGGTAAAAAAAACTCTCCAAAAAGGCACAAAATAACATCTCCAAATGGCACAAAATGAAAACAAATGGCAGCAGCATGAACTCTGTTACACAATGTGTAATTTCACACAGAAAGTCTGAAACATACTTATAAAATATAATGTTTATTAACAATTGACTTATAAAAACAATCACAATAAAAACCCCCACAGCTGGTTTTTGTTTTTTTTTTTGTTTTTTTAAACTCTTCTCTTTG
The DNA here is from genome assembly GCA_012411365.1 of Ameiurus melas. NCBI lineage: Eukaryota > Metazoa > Chordata > Actinopteri > Siluriformes > Ictaluridae > Ameiurus > Ameiurus melas. Next base: position 1,075,991 of record JAAGNN010000031.1, on the reverse strand, counting down.
TGTGTGTGTGTGTGTGTACCTCAGTGTCTCCAGTGTACATTGTGGATTCTCCAGTCCAGCAGAGAGCAGCTTCACTCCTGAATCCTGCAGTTTATTGTGTCTCAGATCCAGTTCTCTCAGTCTGGAGGAGTTTGAGCTGAGAACTGAGGACAGAACTCTACAGCTTTCCTCTGTCAGATTACACTCCAGCAGACTGGAAGAGAAATGATGAAATATCAGAACTCTGACCTCAAACACACAAACACAGCCATAATCCAGCTAAAGTTTACCATGTAACAGAAATGTGAGTGTGTTTCTCTTACACACGAAATCAGAGGACAGGACACCACATCAGAATTATTATTATTTGTATGTATTATTATTATTATTATTATTATTATTATTATTATTATTATCATCAGTTACAGTGGTACTTAAAGGAATGAAAACAGAAGGTTTTTTTTTGAACAAATGCTTTATTATAATTGAAATTTGAAACCATTTTTTAATGAAAGTACGTGTTAAAAGCTCTCCAACTAAAAAATTAATTATACAAATAAGAAATCTCAGTTTGAACAAAAAGGAGCAGGGACGTGCTGTGGCTTTGTTTGGAAATATTTTGTTGGTGAAACAGAACAGAAACAGACAATAAAATGTAAGACAAGTAATATTAACTTATTCTTTCTGTTAGCATAGCATCAATAAAAATAACATCAGATGTGTGAGCTTTAAAATGTCTAAAATAAATTAATATGTACTGTAGCTGCACAGCCAGACTGTTCCTGTACCTTTAACTCACACACGTCACATGTTGTATTCATATTGTTCCCATGGTAACAGTGTTATGTTTTTCTTGTTCTAAGTTGTGAAGTTCTGTTCAATGTCACTTTCAAGTAAAAGGAGAAAAGAAAAAGTGTCTTTCCCTGTGTTTAGTTCACAAAATGATCAAAAGCAGTCATGAATACATGCAGTTATTTTGTAGAGATCATTTTCATCAGTTTTAGAGAAAAGGTAATAAATGGTGATATAAGGTTTTGTCCATATGGCCCAGATCTCAGTGCAGACGTAACGTGTTTGTGTAAAAAGTGAAACAATCTTCTGTAACAGTACCAGAGGTTTGTTTAAAGATGATTAGAGTAACTATTAACAAGCATTAATCCAAACAGTGCAGTTCAGTGTTACATTAAAATAACAAACCATGCAGTAATACATTTATAAATAAAAATACTCACTCAGCTTTTCTGGAGGCTTTGACCACTGGCAACAGCTTCAGAAGACATTCCTCTGATGGGTCATATTTCCTCAAATCAAACACATCCAGCTCCTGATCTGAGTTCAGTAGCACAAACACCAGGGCTGACCACTGAGAAGGAGAGAGTCTGGTTCCACTGAGACGACTGTTACCTCCCCGTTCAGGTAAGTCTGTACTTCCTGCACTAGAGAATGATCATTCAGTTCATTCAGACAATGGAACAGATTGATGGATTTCTCTGGAGATGGATTCTCCCCGATCTTCTCCTTGATGTACTCAACTGTTTCCTGTTTGCTGTGAGAGATGCTTCCTGTCTGTGGCATTAAGCCTCGTAAGAGAGAGTCTGATTGGACTCAAGTGAGAGACCCAGAAGGAAGCGGAGGAACAGGTCAGGTGTCCATTCTCACTCTGTAAGGCCTTGTCCACTGCACTCCTGAAGAAATCAGACATGGTTGTCTTGCTGAAGAAATGGAAAACGGCCAGTGTGTTGCTCCACTAATACATTTGTCTTTCTAAAAATAAAGCAGAGAATGTGTATAAAGCAGCCAGAAACTCTTCTGAACACTCAGATGTACAAAGCTGAACACCTTCCCCCCGGTGAAGCCCAAACTCCTCTCTGAAGATTTGGGTAAATACTCCTGAGTACACTGCAACTTCTCCAACATCAATGCCACACTCTCTCAGGTCTTCGTCATAGAAGATCAGGTTTCCTTTCTCCAGCTGTTGGAAAGCCAGTTTCCCCAGTGCCAGGATACTCTTTCTGGTACGCTGAGGATCAGGGTCACATTTCTGATGGTACTTTTGGTCCTTGTGTTTGATCTGAAAGATCAGGAAGTGTGTGAACATTTGAGTCAGAGTCTTGGGGACCTCTCCACTTTCTGCTTCACACAACATTTTCTCTAGAACAGTGGCTGAGATCCAGCAGAAGACTGGGATGTGGCACATGATGTAGAGGCTTCTTGAAGACTTCATGTGTGATGATATTACTGGCCAGACTCTGATCACTGATCCTCTTCCTGAAGTACTCCTCTTTCTGAGGATCACTGAAGCCTCGTACTCTGTTACCTGGTCTACACACTTTAAGGAGGGATCTGATTGGCTGCTCCTGGTCGCGAAGTTATCCAGAGGAGAGCAGAGGGAAGCAGATTCCCCTTGATGAGATTTGTCAGCAGCACATCCACCGAGGCTGACTCTGTCACATCACACAATCTCTCATTCTTCTGGAAATTTAGAGGAAGTCGAAGCCACTCATCCAGACCATCAAAGATCAACACCACTGTGTAGGAGTCACAGTCTAGTAATTCTAGTTTTCTCATTTCTGGGAAAAAGTGATGAGGAAGCTCCATCAGACTGAGGTTTCTCTGCTTCATCAGATTCAGCTCTCTAAAGGGAAGTGAAAACATGAAGGTGACGTCCTGATTTGCTTTTCCTTCTGCCCAGTCCAGAATGAACTTCTGCACAGAGACTGTTTTTCCAATTCCAGCAACTCCTTTAGTCAGCACTCTTCTGATGGACTTGTCTTTAAAGAGCTCGTTACAATCGATTGGGTGTCTCCTGTGTTGCTGGTCTCTGGACGCTGTCTCAATCTGTCTCACCTCATGTTCATTATTGACGTCTCACTCCAACCCTCTGTGATGTAGAGATCTGTATAGATCTCATTCAGAAGTGCTGAGCTTCCATGCTGCGAGATTCCTTCATTAATTCTTTTAAACTTCTCTCTCAGGTTGGATTTCAGCTCTGTCTGATACACAGAGGCCACAGACTCTAATAAACAAAGTAATAACATGTTTTAATGCAAAATCACTGAGCACAATACAAAATGTAAAATTCTTTCAAATGCTGTTGTTCATTCCTGATTCATGGACTAAATATTATTGAAGGAACAGGACCACTTTACAGAGTAATCACAAACTGGACCACGATCAGAACAGAAAAGCACCAGATGTACATGATACTAAACTTCAAACTAAAAAGTGTTCATATCTAAAACTATTTCCTCTCTCAAAGTGAACCTGATGGAATAAAGCCATGACTCAGAACTCTTACTTTTGTGCAGTGTGTTAGCGAGATCTGTGTGGTTCATGTTCTTCAGGACGTCAGTGTGATCTTCAGCACTCCCTCTCTGACACCGTGCAGATCATCCTCATCCTCCACCTCCCTCTCAGTGCATGCTGGGTAATCTGGACTCAGGAGCTTTGTAAACCTCTTCAGCTCATTCTTTATCAGAGTGATGACTTTGTGTTCCAGCTCCTGGTTAGAAACACACAGGAACACATCTAAATATTATAATGTTACACACAGAGATGCTTTTATTTTATGAAAAGAAGAAATGTCTCTTTCTATTACCACAGTTACAACTGAAATTCTGTCTGATTACCCATAATGCTGCTACACATCGATTAACCTGTGAACCGCTCATTATCTTAAATAAAACACCGGCAACCTACTCACACACAAGTTACACACATTAAAAAGACACACACACCTTGAATATGGAGTCCAGCTGATTTCTGCTGATGTTTGATTTCTTCTTTTGTGGTCTGTAAACAAATAAAACACATGATGTAATATAGACTATATGTATTCATAGCTGCACAACACACTAATACATACAGAGACAGATATTTAACACTATCCTCTTAACACAATACACTAAGTTCAGGGTTTCCCTCACTAACAAAAACATGTTTATGAATAAAATAGTGATCTAGTCATTAATGTCCCAGGTGTAAATGTTGTTGTGTAGCACCACAGACCCTCCAGCTCAGGGACTGCAGCTGAACTGAACTCTTAAAGCAGTTTTCCTCACTGCCAGTCCGAGAGCTGCAGCACTGCACACTTTAGTGTTTTACTGCTTCAACACCTGATAAAGGTCATTAAGGGCTTCAAAATGAGACCAGTGAGTTTGATCAGGTGGAACACTGCTGTAAAACACCTCACTGTACTGACCTCACATCAGGAGAACTGGCTCCGTCTCTGAAGAAAATTGGAAGTCCCATTGACTCATCACTCTTCATGGACACACAGCTGGGTTCTGGTGAGTCTGATCTCTTTCCCTCCATCATTCTGTAATTAGAACAGAAATATCAGCAATAATTAATACTCTGCTGTCTCAGCACGGTTACATTGATGATGTGGAATTTGCTAATAGACTGTTGAGCAATCTCCCTTTTTTTAATTTAAATTGTGTAATTGTACCAAACTTTGATCAGTCTAATCCCCGTACTCTAATGTCAAAAAAAACTGATTTTTATGTGTCAGAGCGGTCTTGTTGATCCCTGAAGATGCTGTAACCCCTCTCTTAAAATGTTTTCTCTCTTCTCCCAGGTGCATCATTCTTATTCGAGGATTGATTATTTTTTTTAAGACAGCACTCTAGATTCTTGCATAGTTTCTTCTGACTATATGGGTATTTTAATTTCTGACCATGCGCCTCTACACAGACACAGTCTCACACATATGGACAAAACAAGTTCCACGGAATTTGCCTCCCTAATACAGGTATTTGTTTCTCTTTAAATTACTTAATTTGGAATGATTTGTATTCACTTAACCTCAGTTCAGAGACTTAAGGACTGAGTACTAGTTAGGTTACCTTGTTGGCTAGCTTGCTAATCTTGTTTAGATAGTACTAAACGGAGACTTTGTCTGTCAATAATGATGCTTCTGCTGACTTAGGATTGTTAGAGGTTTTTTTCAATCATATTGTGATTTATTTATACTGTATTCAATCCTTCCATATGACTATCATGTCCCCTTTGTGCAGCGTGCTATGGAGCATGTGAGTGTGTGCGTGCACGAGCACGAGCAGGTCTGCGAGCACTTGCTTCTCCATTGTGGACAGCAGTGACATCCCGACACGCGCATCGACACGTGTATTTGTTTATGTTTGTCATGTCTCCTCCCCGTTCTGTCATTGGTTGTCATGTCACGTGTATCTGTATTGCCCTCAGCTGTTTGCGATTCCGAGGCTGATTCATGCCTGCCAACACTCAATGCGGAATATTAGAGTAAGATTTAGACTCGATTAGATTAGATAATAGTTACCCTAGTCATCGTTCATGTCATGTTTATTGGTTCATGGTCATAGTCATAGTCATAGACCATGTCATAGTTAATGTTTAGATTAGTTTCATGTTTCGTATCTCGACCCCGTTTTCTGTGACCTCGACCTTGATTCCTGTTTTGCCCAGTATATGCCTGTTTTCCGATCGCCGAACCTCTTGCCTGTTTTTTGGATTACGTATTTGGATTATGTTTTGGATTTGTCTGCCTGTCTCTCTTAAATAAAACTGTTGTTCTTTACTGCGCTTGCATCCGTCGTATCTCCCTTACGTCCACGATGCATGACAATGACCATCCATTTTTGTGGATGCATTGTTCTGTACATTATTGCAGTTCATGGAGTCATTATCAACACAAATGGGCTCTCTAATAGGTGGCCTTATCGAGATGTTTACGTCATAACACAGTGTGAACTGTCTCCATCTGACCTAACTATCACATTGGAGTTCAGTTTCTCACTCTTTCATATATTATGCAGGCAAGAAATTATTTAGATTATTTTAGGGGATTGTAACTATAGGAAAAACTAAACAAATGCATTAATCAATTCAACAGATTCTACAGTGTAGATAGGCAAATCAACTATACTATATCTATATCTCTAAATATATACTTTTCTTCCAAATCATTATATTTAAGATATTTTCAGTTACATCAGTAAATATGTGAGCCACCTCTACAGAGGCTTGTTCTATTGATGTATTATATATCTAATACAAACTTGAAAGGTATCTTTGCATACACTGGATAAAAACATTTATCCTAAAATTGATTTTTTTTTTCTTGGGGGTGGGAGTTGGGGTGATTGTATTCCTTATATGTTATCCTTATCATATGTATCTAGTAGGGGTAGAAAAAGTACTGAGACATTATATTTAAATGAAAATATAGATATTGTGACTAATTCTTAATCAACTGAGAGTGGAAGTATCCTGACAAATTATACTCAAGTGAAAGTTATTATAATAATTATTATAATAATAATAATCGTTGTTGTTAATTATTATTATTATTATTATTATTTAATGTGCTCAAGTATTAAAACATAAAAAGTAAATGAATGAACTCATGAAATTAGGTAATTAAATGTTTTCATTAGTGACGTGACTAAATTGGCATGATTCTTGACAGATTTTTCCATTGATGAGCTTGATTAGATGTTTTATACTGAAATGGAAATAAAATCTGTGGAACTGCATTCAATATCGCATATAGTTCTTCAGAGAAAATGAATAAAGTAAAATTACTCACATATTTTCCACCCCTTGTGACAACACAGGTTGTGTATACTGGGGGTGTCCAGTCTTGTCCGGAAGGGCCCGTGTGAGTGCGGGTTTTCATTCCAACCAAGCAGGAGGCACACCTTATTCCACTTGTTTAATCAGTTGATTTTGGCTTTCGGTAGCTCATATGTGGCTTCTGCTTGGTTGGAATGAGGACCTGTCGCACCCCTGCCCGTTCTGGATAAGATGGACACCCTAAATATTAATTCTGCTTTTCGTTGCATGATCTTGTTGTTTTCTTTGTTTTGCCTTAAGTATGTAAGTGTACTTGCCTTGCTTCTTGTATCCGTTGTCTCCCCATGTTTCATTTATTAAACACTGACATATAGTGCTGGAAACCTATTGTCTTATTTAGGATGTTTTTAGCGAGCCATGCATCTAGTGCCCTCAAATGAATAATGCTCATCTATGGGTAAGCTATTTTATAATATGGCAAACCAAAATAAAACATTTTCTCTTCTCAAATATTTTTTAATAAATAACAAGCGCCTTGCTTGACTTTCAGGACAAATCAATTGTTCTGGAGTGCCATGGTTTATTATTGTTAATTACCATATTGATATAATCAGGATGTGGTATTGGGGAAATGATTAAAACATCAATGCCTTTAGCTTAATGGTGTTCAGGGTTTATGTTATGAGTTTAATCCTTCCACATGTCCATATTTGCCCCTCTCCCTTAGCTTGCACCATGCCTTTGTGGAAGTGTTGTTTTTTTTTTTTTTTTAAAGCACACTAAAGTAAAAACAAAAATTTAAATCCTCACACATGTCAGTGATTGTGGATTGACTGGAGAATGAGCTCGGTGCACTAGTTATCCTGCTTTTTATTCTCTGCACCAACACTACAGTAGTATGTTGTGAGTAGACTAGAACACATTGGAGTCGACATTGGAGTCAGCTTTTATAAACAGGTTAATTGCTGGCATACGTTTGTCCTCGTGGATGAGGCACTGTTCAAAAAACAAGCTGTGCTTTTAAATAGATCATTTGTCATATTTTTAGGTCACAAACCGTTTGTATGCACTTTGTGTGGCGCTATAGAGAGTGAGTATTGAGCAAACAAATGACATTATCTAAATAATATTTACTAAAATCTACTCTCTTGTAGTATAATATAAATATGTGTCGATTTGGTGCCCTTTCTATGTATAGTATGTATGTATCTATGTATGTACAGTGAATATACAAGATATAGATACCCCTGTTGCATTATTTTGTGATCGAATAAATAAAGAAACCAAGATAAAAAATAAAAAAAAAAATCATTGGTAAAAGTAATCCACTAAAAGTTTATCCACTTGTCGCTCTTAGAGGTTGCACAAATTGCCGCAAAAAGATCTGCGAACTGTGACTCAGCATTCGGACATTTCATTGGACAAGAGCGCTGTCCGTCACACATGCTGCATTGTGATTGGTTAATTTAAAAGGTGGGCTGATTAACGTTTAGGAAGGCATCAGGGAGCGGAAAGCGGCCAGAAGGGAACGGAGCAGATCAACACCAGCTCGTAAAGAAGGTAAGTTAAGTCTTTGCTAAGTTTAATTTTGTAATAAGACAGACAGCGCCATCTTGTGGAACTAACCGATTGAACTTCAGCTAGCAGTAAGCTAGTGTTAATATGTTCACTGACAACTGATTAACATAAGCATACAAAAAAATCATCTATTTACAACTTCAGACAAAATGCTGTGATTTAAAGATGAAAAGTCAATTTTAAACTCATGTTAGCTAAAATTCATGCTGTGCTAAACTAAACTAATCTGTTCAGGATTGTAAAAATAAAAACAAAAAGGTCCACAGGAAGAAGTAAACCTTGAGCCTTGAACTTTAACATGTTAGATTTTACTCAGAAGAAGTATCTACTCTCTACATCACAGCTTCAATCATTTTCAGTAGATTTAATCTTAGGGCTAAGCGCTAGTTATCTGTCTCCTCTTTAAACCATATAGCTGAAGTGCTGTTTAACGATTTAATTTAATTACACTACATAACAGATTTATAACTATGTGTAAAGATAAGGAGAAAAAACATGACTTGTCTTGAGTTGGTGCCCAGCTCTGCTGCTCCACTCACATGGAGCTGTGAGAGAATGAACTCCAGCGGGAAGATGTAGTTTTCCCTGTGGGGGCGGGGCCACTCTCAGCTCCTCCCTACACGTTTTATGAAACGCGATTTCGACCACGTATTAGCAATGAAGGGATTGCGAATTAAGAATATTTTATTCAGGTATATAAAATAAACAACATTTTTACACGTCATGGAAATGCCTAGAGTATAATCTACTTAACAATCCATTTGTATAGAACACAAACATACCAGATCAAGATATCGCCTATACAATGAAATCCAACGTGGTTTAGGGACGATATCTGATGTTTTGGTTTCGTATGTGCAGTTTCATATGCAAGAGATTTCGTATTCCCATACAAATTAAATAAAAATAAATCTTTGTGAACAATTACATCTGGATATATTTCTTAGAAATTACACAGCAGTAACTTAATTTTTTTAAGTGTTCCCCCGCCCCCACATGTCACGTATCGTGAGGTAATGGAAGATAGCGGATGCAATTGATAGAGATAGTGACTGTGACATTAACTATGAAACACATCTAATCAATATCTATCTAATCTATGCCTACATCTAAATCAATATTCCACATTGAGTGTTGGGAGGCACGTGGTATATATGCCGACATAAATCAGCCTTGAAACCTCTAATAGTTGAGGGCAATACAGACACACGTGACACCACAACCAATGACAGGACGGCAGGACACAAGACATAAACATAAACAAATACACGTGTCGGGATTTCACTGCTGTCCACAATTGAGAGGCAGGTGCTTGTGCACCTGCTCGTATCGCGCCTCACATGCTCCATAGCGCGCTGCACAAAGGGGGACTCATGACATCGCATAATTTCAAAGTAATATAGCGTTTCAAGAATACCATTGTTCAAGCTTCTTTTCTACGTATATTCGACGTCGATGATTTATTTATTTATTTATTTTTTCCGGTCATGAAAACAAGCCAAAAATTTAAGTCTAATTCCAAGAATTTAATCTCTCCCTCTCTTTGCCAGTATCAGCCAGAGGAGGATGTCCTCCAGGAGAGTTTTTATTTAATTTTTTATTTTATTTTTATACCACTTGACCTTGGTATCGATTATCATGTAGTTTTGGTGCTATCGGTACCGACTACTAGATTTTTGGTATCGTGACAACCCTACTGAGAATTTAACAGTAGTATGGGTCCAATAATTTAATTCTGATTCCAGTATCAGCAAAATGTTAACAGGTTCATTTTTCAGGAATTAAGCTCATGCAACTTGAGTGTGAAGGGGTGGGGGGGCATAAACGAGTCATCAAATGTGACAGCGCCTCACAAAGACGCCCCATTTAAGGGGCTGCTGAGATGTTGCTGCACATTATTTTAAGATGAAAATTTCTGATAATTTAAATGATCAGCCCTCAGGGGCCCCCTCAGTATGTGGGGCCCCAGGCAATGTCTATCTTGCCTGCCCTGTAAATACTCCTCTGGGTGTGCCTGATCAGAAGTCCGGTGATTGAGAAAGAGGCAGTGTGTGTGTGTGTGTGTCTTCTGGGAGGTGTAGTTCATGGCAGCCATGTCTGTAGGCCGTGAAGCATGTTGGGAGATCTATGATGTTCTTGTGGTGAATCCATAGTTGTAAAAAGTCATTGCATATTTCCTTGTGAAGATTTGAACACCAAATAGAAATGAGAGTCTGTAGTTTTGTGATGGATTGTGGTGTAAGTAGACAACTGACTTGTTACACCACTAGAGCGAGGCAGAGACCACTGTCTTAATCATAATCAGTGGCCATCAGCCCCACCTGTCTTCGGTCAACCTTGCCATACATGCAGTCCTCTTCAAAAGTATCGAATTATTTACTTTTTTCTATACACTAAAGCCATTTGGGTTGGAGTTCAAAAGATGAACATGGGACAATAGATCAAAATTGAAGCTTTAATATCCTGATATATACATCTAGATGTGTTAAACAACTTTGAATATTTTGAGGTGAGCAAAGTATTGGAACAGAGAGCTCTGGAACAGAGAGTCTCTTTACCAAAGATAAATAACACTATTTGGTTGCATATCCCTTCCTTGCAATAAATAATCAAGCGGCAATCCACTGACCACCAAATTGTTGCACTCTTCTTTTCTGATGCTTTTCCGGGCTTTTACCACAGCTTCTTTCAGTTGTAGTTTTTTTGAAGGGTTTCCCCCTTTTAGTCTCCTCTTCAGGAGATGAAATGCATGCTCAAATGCACAAATCCCAAAGGCCATGCTCCAAAATAAAGTGAAAAGATTACCTAGAAGAGTGGAGTTTATTATAACAGCAAAGAATCTATAATGGGATATTCAACAAGCACATATGGGTTTGATTGTATCATTGGTGTATTTTGACTTAAGCCTCGCAGTCTCCATCCCTGGGGCAGATCGTTGCTTTGCTTTGTACAGCAGATATTTCGTTACTTGTGTTGATTTCTCCTGTGTATGACCTTCTGTCTGTTCTTGACTTTGTATCTGCTCTGTCCCTTTAAGTTTAATGATTCAGCTCCCAAACTGCTGGAAATGTGGGACGGGTTCTAACTCTTCACCAAAACTGCTTTATCCTGGAGAAGTGGTTTGAGGTGAGACTCCTGTCATACACCAGTCCTGGTGAGTTTATTACTCTTAATGCTGAATGACAGAAGAGCATCAGTGTAAACACACAACATCAGAATAAACACCACACACACACACACACACACACATTATTCAGTATGATACAGTAGAGTAGAGTAAAGAGACTGTAAGTCAGTAACTCACTATAATGTCTCCAGTTTACAGTGTGGATCCTTCAGTAGATCAGAGAGCAGCTTCACTCCTGATTCTCTCCTGGATTATTACCGTACAGATCCGGTTCTCTCAGGTGTGATGAGGAGTTTGACCTCAGAGCTGAACCCAGAGCAGCACAACCTTCATCTGTAATACTGCAGCTATACATTCTGCAAGAAAGAAAAACTTCTCACACTTAACACACTCAGTTTAGCTTTGAAAACATCAACTACACAAAATCTTTATATACAGAACATTTACTCTCCCTCTCACACACACAACAATGACAATATATCACATCACTACAATTACAATCACCACAGATGGAAACTGGATGTAACTGTGTTTATTAAAACTCTGCTCTGTGTGTATGTGTACCTCAGTGTCTAATAAAGTGTTTACCTGAATACAAGGTTCCAATGCAGGATAAAAATATAAAATGAACAGCCTGTGTATAAACAATAAAATAGTATTGTCATGTTATTAAAGTAAATGTGTGTGTAATGTACACTGATCTACCACTGTAGAAATAAATGTACTTTGTTCTGATTTAAGTGATGTAGATATTTCAGCATTAACACAAAGCTGAGTTTCACAGAGACGCTAAAACTGTTGGAGTTCATTGTTCTTTGGAGCTTAATCTAACTTTCACACACACACACACACGAGAAAAACAAAGCTCAACAGCTGAAACAATGCTAATCCCCACCATATAAAATACACACTTTTAATGTGTTACTCATATAAAACACTGGGCCTCATTTATCACACTGGATATGAATTAATTTCTTCATAAACAGTGTGTAGGAGCAAATTACACAAGAACTCTTTAATGTGCAAATTAAAATGTAATGTTATGGAACATTTACAGGATGTTAAGAAAAGGTTGATGAGGTGTTGGATCAGAGGTAAAATGGGCGTCGGCCACTCAGCACAAGAGCTAGCTCTTTATGTATGTGCATAGCTGCTTTATCTGCTTCTTTATTCTGACCCTCAACCCGTGAGGTGGGGAGGTGGGAGGTAGCCGGATTAGTCACCTCCTTGAAATGAGTATTGTCATGGTTACGTTGACATCTGGGGAACAAACTGTTGTCAAAGCCAAGAAACCTGGACCTGTGTAGAGCCTGCAGTCAAAAGGGGAAAGCGACAGAGTCTGTGCTAAAACGAGAATAAATATGGGCGTGGCTTTTGAGAGGTGGGAAAACTCAGAGATCTGAAGGGATTGAAGACAGTGATGCTTTTTCCTGTTAAACAGGTCAGACATTTCAGTAGCTCAATAGGTAGCTAGATAACTTGATTCAGCTGTTTGTTTGTTTTGCTATGGTCAGTGTGGTAAACTGCACTTATTTTCTGCTAGCTATAAGAGAGAGAGCAACTCTCCTCTACTTCAGAAAACCGTATCCACCTCCACCTCCGGCTGTCGGTATTGGAGCTAATATACAAAACACGAATACCTCAGTGTTGCCAAGTCTCACGAGACAAATAAGCAACTGCAGCTTCAAAAACAAGCCCAATAATGGATTAGCATTGTTTCAGCTGTTGAGCTTTGTTTTCTCGGTGTGTGTGTGTGTGCGTGTGTGAAAGTTAGATTAAGCTCCAAAGAACAATGAACTCCAACAGATTTAGCGTCTCTGTGAAACTCGGCTTTGTGTTAATGCTGAAATATCTACATCACTTCTCACATCAGAACAAAGTACATTTATTTCTACAGCGTGTAGATCAGTGTACATTACACACACATATTATTATATCCTGTTACAGGCTCAATGTAAACAGACTAAATAAATGAACCTACAACATATTAAACTGAAATCACTCGCAGTTTAAAACTAGAGCTGCAACTAACGATTATTTTCACAATCGATTACTTGGCCGATTATTTATTTATTACTGATAATCGATTAATGTGCACTTATATGTAAATGTGCACTTATATAGCACTTTATCCAAAGCGCTTTACACTGTGTCTCATTCACCCATTCACACACCAATGGTAGCAGAGCTGCCATGCAAGGTGCTAAGCTTGCCATCGGGAGCAACTTGGGTTCAGTGTCTTGCCCAAGGACACTTCGGCATGTGGAGTCACCGGGCGGGAACCGAACCGCCAACCCTACGATTAGTGGACGACCCACTCTACCAATCACAGCCACAGCGCCCCATTAATCGTTACGGGCGAACTTTTATTTAAAATAAAAATCCACAACGGTTACAAATCCACAAAAGAGTGTTACAAATAATTACAATACAATTTTTACACAACTGTTTGTCCAAAAATGAGAGAATACAGAACATTTCCTGATTGGTCTCTCTTTCTGCTAGATAGACCCATCAGTTTTTCTCTGTGGGCAGGCTTTAAAGTCGACCACACTCACCTCACTCTCTCTCTCTCTCTCTCTCTCTCTCTGTCTCCAGGTCATTAATCAGTTCAGTATCACTGGAGCGTCATGGCAGAGTGTCAAAAAAAGAAACACACACACCCCAGATTACACTAAAATGTACCCCTGCTTCATAGGAGTAAAACAAAAACAACAGTTTTCAACAGTGACTCTTTGATTGCCCATGGTGGGTTAGATGATTGCAAAAGACATGTTGAGGTGAGTTTAACAGGTGTCATTTGTTCATTAGCATAGCTAACGTTATTTCAACTAGCTGGCTAGTTGCTGAGGAGCTAATTTGTTGATGTCCCACTTGATGAGGCCAAACCCCTGTAGACCTGCTTAAAGTTGTAGTAGAATAAAAATATGTGCTAAATGAGTTGAATAGAATATAATAGTACATATTATTTTACTGTCACATTTAGCATTTAGACTGCCAACTTATTCTTAAAATTGAGTAAATGTACGTATGTATATATTTTATATATATATTGTCGCGACGGACTGGCACTCGGCGCGAGGAGAAAGGGATCGCTTCCTTACAACTGCCGTACGCACGAAGCAGGCAGCCCCGCGCCGGACCTGGCAGTACCGGAAGGGACGCCATGCCGGGGAGGACCCACCGTGCCGTATCGTCCCGGGATTGGAGGATCGGACGGAAGAATTCCACCACTCGCTACCCGGATGGCGGAGATAAAAGGACGCCCTTCCGCACCGGGAAGATTGAGTACCGACTTACCGAAACGGTTGCGCGTCGAGCAGACCCTCGTGCAGGTATTTACTGCTCCCCTTTTTATTGTGGATGACTAATCTCTCTCTCTCTTTTTTGTACTTCGGCGGAAGGCACCGACACGGACGAGGACCGCGCCGGCCGAGATGACGCGCAGCGCTGAGGGACTGCCCGAGAGCCCCGGGAGGCCGTCTTCCGGGATTCCCCGACACGCCCCCACTAGCGGCCACGGCGTCAGACTGACCCGCGGACCTACACACACACACCCCCGGGACATACACTCTACCAAACCAAGAATAAAGCCCTGAGTTTTTGCGCTACCTTCGCTCCGTGTCTCTGTGCATCGCCCATCCCGCTACACTGGTGGAGGATGCGGGCATGAGCACAGAACCGCCCCTACCTAGAGAAAAAAAAAAAAAGGGGAGAGATTATCAGTTTTTCTTCTTTTTCAAAAAAAAAAAGAGAGAAGGAGAGACTATCAGTTTTTCTTCTTTTTCCAAAAAAAAAAAAAAAACACGCACACAATGGAGCAGACATTACAGCAGCTGGTGCAGGCCTGTATACAGCAACAGGCCGTCACCCAACAACTTCCGGAAAGCCTCCAGGCGGCAACAGAGACGCTGGTGGCGCTACAGTCCCGCGCGGCCTCCACGCCCCTCCCGGACCGGGACGTGAGCTCCGGCCGCCTACCTCCCTTTGGCTCCTGATGACGACCTCGGTCGGTACTCGAGACCTTTGAAACCACGCCCGCCGCGAGGGCTGGGATAGGGAGGACTGGCCCCCCGGCTACAGGTCCCCTGCTCACGGGGAGGCCCGCGAGGTCTATTACAGTCTCGAGCCGGAGGGACGCGGCGGACTACCGCACCATGAAGGAGGGCGTCCTGGCGTGGTGCGGCAGGCTCTCCCAACAGCCGCCGAGTTCCATCGCTGGGCCTATCAGCCGGGCGGGCGCAGCCCCGCAGGCAGCTGAACACCCTCATCCGCCTCACCAAAAGGTGGCTCCGGCCGAACCTGCACACGGCCCTCCGAGGTGGCGGAAGAGGTGGCGATGGATCGGTTCTTGAGGGCATTACCCGGCGGTACGACAGGCTGTGGGGGTCCAAGCACCGCCGACCCCAGGAGCTCCTGACGGCCCTGGAGCGCATCACCGCCACCCTCGGCTCCGACCCACAAGAGCCACAGCCCTCTGACCTGCCTCTAGGGGCCTCGGGAGTCCGGTCTGTCCGGCCACGCCCAGCCTGCACTTGGCGAACCCGCCGGAGTCGCCCGCCCCAGTAAATCCCACCGATGAGCCCATGCCCACGGAGCCGGAACTGGGGCCTCCCGGACCGACCAGAAACCTTGGCTGGCCGGCTGCGCCCTCCATGTACGACAGTTGCCGGAGGGGCCCACCCAGAAGGTGTGGATTGGGGGAGGCCGATCACCGGCTGCTGGACACGGGAGCTCGGTGACCCTGCTCAACCGTCCATCCTCCCCAGCGGGCTCCAACCCAGGGGAGCCTCACTGTGACCTGCGTTCATGGGGACACCGAGAAGTCCCGACAGCCGAGGTGCCGATCAAGGGCGTGACCGGAGCTGGTCTCTCCATGTAGGCGTGATTCCTGACCTCCCCGTACCACTACTCTAGGGAGGGACTGGCCAGGATGCCCGCCTGGCCGGGACACCGGGCAGGGCAGCCACGACATCGGAAGCAGAGGACCAGGGCCCGGACCGCTTACCTGGCCCAGGACAACGGGGACGCCACTCCCGAAGGTGGCGAGAACGTTATAGCAACTAACCCTATGTGCTGGTGTTGTCCATCAGGTAACCCGAGAGGGAGCTTTGGGCGGAGAACAGAAGGAGGACGACACTCAAGCACTGCTGGGCCCAGGTGCGGGTTGTAAAGGGGTGGGCCAAAACCCCGACCTGAGGCTTCCCACCTCGTACTTCCTCGTCCGGGGTGGCCTCCTCTACCAACGACCGCCCTTGGGGAGCAGGTAGACCTCTTGGTGGTACCGAGGACAGGCGCCTCCGTCATGCATCTCGCCCATGTCCACCATCCGGCGGTCACCTGGGACCGCAGAACACAGTGGAAAAGCTGAGGGACCGATTCGTGTGGCCCGGATGAGCGCCGAGGTCCAGAGGTTCTGCCAGCAGTGTCCCCCAGTGCCAACGCACCGCTCCCCGGAGGCCCCGCCGGCGCCCCTCATCCCTCTACCCATCACCGGCTCCCCTTTGAACGGATCGGCATGGACCTCGTGGGGCCCCTCCCCACGTCGGCCCGGGGTCACAAGTACGTCCTGGTGATTGTGGATCACGCCACCCGGTACCCGGAGGCCGTACCACTACGCAGACAAAAAACACCTCCCCAACATCGCGAGGGAACTGGTACTCCTGTTCAGCCGTGTGGGATCCCCAAAGACATCCTAACCGACCAGGGTACGCCTTTGTCTCCAAGCTAATGTCTGATCTGTGTCGGCTGTTGCAGGTGAAGCATCTGAAGACGTCGGTCTACCACCCCCAAACTGACGGGCTGGTCGAACGTTTCAACCAGACGCTAAACGGAATGCTGCGGTCGGTGGTAGACGAAGAAAGGAGGAACTGGGACCTCCTCCTCCCCACGTACTCTTTGGGGTCCGGGGTGCCCCCAGGCATCCACCGGCTTCACCCCTTTGAGCTGCTGTTCGGCCGGCACCCTCGAGGACTACTCGACGTTGTCGAAGCCTGGGAGGAACAGCCCGTCCCATTACCGGTCGTGGAATATGTACGAAAATGCAAGACCGGATCGACCGAGTGGGACCGATAGTCCAACAACAGCGCGCCGCCCAGGAAGAACAGCAGCGGGTGTACAACCGCCCGGCGCAGCCCCGAGAGTTCCACCCAGGGGACCAGGTACTTCTGCTGGTACCCAGGCGCCTACAAGTTCCTGGCCCGCTGGCAGGGGCCCGTACACCGTTCTAGAGCGTCAGGGCGCCGTCAACTACCGCCTGTAACAGCCCGTTAGGAGAACGTGACGGCAAAACTCTATCACATTAACCTGTTGAAGAAGTGGGTGGAACCCGCCCGGTCGTTTCGCATACGCCGCCTAGACACAGATCAGAACAAGCTGCTTTGGTCGACCTCGGGGAGGACCTCACACCCGCCCAGAGACAGGAGCTCCGCGAGTTCGTGGACCAATTCACGGACGTATTCTCCTCCTCCCCAGGAAGGACCCAAGTGGTGCGCCACCACATAAAAACACCTCCAGGGGTAGTGGTGAGGCAGAGGCCCTACTGTGCCGCCGGAGGCCCGGGCGTAAGGCCATCGAGAAAGAGGTAGAGAGCATGCTACGGGACGGAGTCATCGAGGAGTCCAACAGCCCCTGGTCCAGCCCCGTCGTTGTAGTGCCGAAACCCGGCGGGAGTATTCGGCTCTGCAATGACTTTCGCCGACTCAACCAGGTCTCGGAGTTTGACAGCTACCCCCTCCCAAGTGGACGACCTTGTGGGCGCCTTGGGAGGGCCCGATTCATTTCCACTCTGGACCTCACCAGGGGTACTGGCAAGTGGCCCCTGGCGGCTCTCGACCCAAGACGGCCTTTAGCACCGCCAGGGCCACTGGCAGTACCCGGTCCTCCCCTTTGGGCTACATGGGGCCCCGGCCACCTTCCAACGGCTGATGGACATGCGCCTCACGGCCCCATCGTAGCCAGGCAGGCCCTATGGATGACGTGGTCATCCACTCCTCCACCTGGTCGGACCACCTGTTCCATCTGGGGAGGTTCTAAAGGGACTCCGGGACGCTGGCTTGACTGCCAACCCCAAGAAATGTCACCTTGGGCTAACTGGGGCGCCAGTACCTGGGATACCGCATCAGGCGCGGGATGCTAAAGCCCCAGGCAAAGAAAGTCGGGCGGTGAAAGGCTACCCTCGGCCCCGTCCGGGAGGAACAGGTGCGTGCCTTCTTGGGGTTGGCGGGATACTATCGGAGGTTTGTCCCTAACTTCCCGCGATAGCCTCTCCTCTTTCAGACCTGACAAAGAAGGGCCAGCCGGACCAAGTGAGGTGGACGGGGCCACGGCGAAGGGCGCTTCCGGGCGCTGAAGGAGGCCCTCACCAGTGAGCCGGTGCTGCGCAACCCGGACTTCGCACTCCCCTTCTCGGTGCACACCGACGCCTCAAAACCGGGCTGGGCGCAAGTTCTCTTACAAGCCTTCGAGGGAGAAGGGCACGCACCGGTACTCTACATCAGCCGGAAGCTGTCCCCGGCAGAGAGAAATGCGCACCGCAGTAGAAAAGGGAGGCCCTGGCAATAAAATGGGCCATCGAGGAGCTGAGGTACTACCTGGCGGGCGACCCTTCATTCTGGTGACGGACCATGCTCCCCTCCAGTGGATGGCCAGGGCCAAGGACACTAATGCCAGGGTAACTTCGGTGGTTTCTTGCCCTGCAGGACTTCTGCTTACGGGGCACGAGCGGTTAAATCATAAACAGAGTCTCAAAATGAGCCGTTTTTGTTTTTGCCCTAACGTGACGTCACGTTGGAACAAGCCCCGCCCAGGACTCTGCCCTATTAGCATAACTCCTCCCCTGAGTGAGCAACACACATTTGGCCATATTCCGGCGCTGGAGCAGCTACAGTGATGAGAAGAAAGTCTCAACCGTAAGCTTTGTAAGTGTTCTGTTTTTGGCTGTAATAATGAACATGAGAGTCTTCATGTACTCCCGGCCTCAGAGACACTGAAGACGCAGTGAAGTTTTATTTTTGAAGGAAATGTGCCCCAAAAATACCTAAAATCATTTCACACCAGACTGCTTTTGTGAACGAGGGACAATACAAAGCAGGATTTGATAAAAACTTGATTCTCAAGCATGGATCAGTTCCCACTGTTCGTGATCCAGCTTCATATCCAGAAGACGTAAATATCGCACTTTATATTTTGGGAATGTTTGCAAATCGATTTTCCGAATGAGCTTGTTAGCAGATTCCATGGCTAATGCGGCTAAAGTGCCAGAGTTATGTCGTCATTTTTATTTTTAACCTGAAAACACACCTTTATTATGCACAATACAGAAAGGTGATTGTCTTTTTGAAAACTGTGTAGGTTTTCTGTGAATCATTTTACACCAGGCTGCTTTGTGAATAAGGTTGTTAGCAGATTTCACAGCTTCCAGAAAGGGGCGGGGTGCAGCAGCTCATTTGCATTTAAAGAGACACACACCAAAACAGCCTGTTTTTGTTCCACCCAAAAAGGAGCATTTACAGCAGGGTATAAGATCTGTGGGGTATTTTGGGCTGAAACTTCACAGACACATTCTGGGGACACCTGAGACTTATATTACATCTTGTAAAAAGGCTTAGAATAGGTCTCCTTTAATATTATATTTGTCATTTTATTTTATTTTCCACTGTGAAGCACTTTGAGCTGCATTTTAATGTAGGAAATGTGCTATATGAATAAAGTTATTATTATTATTATTATTATTATTATTATTATTATTATTATTATTATTACTATTATTATTACTGTTGTTAGTGTGTGTGTGTGTGTGTGTGTGTGTGTGTGTGTGTGTGTGTGTGTGTGTGTGTGTACTTCAGTGTCTCCAGTGTACAGTGTGGATTCTCCAGTCCAGCAGAGAGCAGCTTCACTCCTGAATCCTGCAGGTTATTGTTACTCAGGTCCAGTTCTCTCAGTCTGGAGGATTTTGATTTGAGAACTGAGGACAGAACTCTACAGCTTTCCTCTGTCAGATTACACTCACACAGCCTGGAAGAGAAATGATGAAGTGTTAGATTTATTTATCTGATTGGGAAATGAGGTGTTTCCATCAGGTGGGAAATAAAGTGTTTACCTGAATACAAGGTTCTAATGTCAGGATAAAAATATAAAATGAACAGCCTGTGTATAAACAATAAACTAGTATCGGCGTATTTAACCTCTTAAGCCCCGACACTTGCGTTCATTCCACCGGCAGGTATGAACACATACCTGAGTTCAGCATTGATTTGTTTTGTGATCTCACACAACACAGTAGTGGTTAATGGCTCATATGAAAGTAGATACTTAAGACTTAAAGAATTAGCCGCTATTTCAAGTATTTCTTCTTTTACCTAGCCTACCTGGGGCAATATATTCAGATTTTTTTTTTATATAAAAAAACCCATTTACTTTAAACACAATTGTTATATCTTCACAGCAAATGTTGATATCAACCCCATTCCTGGTCTCAAAGATGCCCCAAGTACTTGTCCATGGACAACAAAATATGAGGAAGTTATCTCTAATCACTAAAATTGTGTTAAGTTATCCAAACACAGGTAAAAAAAAAATAACCTCTCCAAATGGCACAAAATGAAAAAAAATGGCAGCAGCATGAACTCTGTTACACAATGTGTAATTTCACACACACAAAAAAATCTGAAACATAAAATATAATGTTTATTAAAAATAGTTCCAGAGCCCCAGGTGAAGGAACACTTGTTCTCCTAATGACTCAAATGATAGACACACGAGTGACCAGTAGAAAACTAGCGATCAGAAAAAAACTGCCAAACATGCAAAAACCTGCTGTATAAAGTTTTGTAGGAAGACCGCTAGAGGGAGCTGTCATTTACTGATAGTTTCTCTGCACGGCCCTGTAGTGCTGTGCTGATTGCCCTGTACCCGCTGACACACAACTCAACACCAACGGATGACGCGTAAAAGTTTTGGTTATGCTGATTACGTGTTTGATTTTCTCAGCCTCTGATTGGTCAAACATGTCGAGTTTGAGCTGTTTGAAAGCAACACGTATCTACAATTGGGCCATTTGGGTGTCAATCAAGTTAGACTGCCCAATTAAAATTTAGGAGGCGGGTTGTTCAGCATAGCCAAAGCAGATTAGCTTTTTTTTAGAATGTGTCTCAATTCAGTTTATGGCTAATTATTAAAATTCCAGTGGAGTGGGATATTAAAACACTTAATAACACTTAAGAGGACATTTGTGATTAAATATGGAACTTTGCGTTTGTTTTCTTCAATAAAGCTGATGGACTTTATACCGATGGAAATGTTCATGATTTATAAAACCGCTGAGCGAACTGGATTTCCGTCTATGTAGGTAATGTAAGGTAGTAAACGTTTCTACAAGTCCGATCTTGGGTTAAATGTTATAATTTTATTGTGGCAGTTGTATACAGTGTTTTACTATCAAAAAAGCTTTAGTCCTGCTCTCCGATTTATCTCTGTCTCAATGTTTTCGTGGAGAGGTGTGAAGTGTTTGTGCAGCAGGAAGCTCAAACTCCGCCCCTTTCTCCTCCCCCTGCTCACCAGCAGTTAAGCACACAGCTGCAACTAACGATTATTTACACAATCTATTTGTTGGTCGATTATTTATTTATTTATTAATAATAATCAATTAATCGTATGGGGCGAACTTTAAGTGGCATTTTTCTTTTATTTAAAATATAATAATAATAATTATTATTATTATTATTAGTAGTAGTATAGTAGTAGTAGTATTACTGTTGTTGGGGTGTGTGTGTGTGTGTGTGTGTGTGTGTGTGTGTACCTCAGTATCTCCAGTGTACAGTGTGGATTCTCCAGTCCAGCAGAGAGCAGCTTCACTTCTGAATCCTGCAGTTTATTGTAACTCAGGTCCAGTTCTCTCAGTCTGGAGGAGTTTGAGCTGAGAACTGAGGTCAGAACTCTACAGCTTTCCTCTGTCAGATTACACTCACACAGCCTGGAAGAGAAATGATGAAGTATCAGAACTCTGACCTCAAACACACAAACACAGCCATAATCCAGCTAAAGTTTACCATGTAACAGAAATGTGAGTGTGTTTCTCTCACACACAGAAATCAGAGGACAGGACACCACATCATTATTATTATTATTATTATTATTATTATTATTATCATCATCATCATCATCATCATCATCAGTTACAGTGGTCCTTAAAGGACTGAAAACAGAAGGTTTTTGTTTGAACAAATGCTTTATTATAATTGAAACTTGAAACCATTTTTTTGAAGTATGTGTGTACGGTTAAAGGTCCCCAATTAAAAAATAAATAAAATAAATAAGAAATCTCCGTTTGAACAAAAAGGAGCAGGACGTGCTGTGGCTTTGTTTGGAAATATTTCATCGGTGAAATAGAACAGAAACAGACAATAAAATGTAAGACAGGTAATATTAACTTATTCTGTTAGCATAGCACCAATAAAAATAACATCAGATGTGTGAGCTTTAAAATGTCTCAAATAAATTAATATGTACTGTAGCTGCACAGCCAGACTGCTCCTGTACCTTTAACTGTATCTCTCTCTCACACACACACACACACACACACACAATGTCACATGTTGTATTCAGATTGTTCCCATGGGGACACTGTTATGTTTTTCTTGTTCTCAATTGTGAAGTTCTGTTCAATGTCTCTTTCAAGTAAAAGGAGAAAAGAAAAAGTGCCTTTCACTGGTGTTTAGTTCACAAAATGATCAAAAAGCAGTCATGAATACATGCAGTTATTTTGTAGAGATCATTTTCATCCATTTTAGAGAAAAGGTAATAAATGGTGATATAAGGTTTTGTCCATATGGCCCAGATCTCAGTGCAGACGTAACGTGTTGGTGTAAAAAGTGAAACAAATCGTCTGTAACAGTACCAGAGGTTTGTTTAAAGATGATTAGAGTAACTATTAATAAGCATTAATCCAAACAGTGCAGTTCAGTGTTACATTAAAATAACAAACCATGCAGTAATACATTTATAAATAAAAATACTCACTCAGCTTTTCTGGAGGCTTTGACCACTGGCAGCAGCTTCAGAAGACATTCCTCTGATGGGTCATATTTCCTCAAATTAAACTCATCCAGCTCCTGATCTGAGTTCAGTAACACAAACACCAGCGCTGACCACTGAGCAGGAGAGAGTCTGGTTCTCCTGAGAGAACGGTCACCTCCTCTGTTCAGGTAAGTCTGTACTTCCTGCACTAGAGAATGATCATTCAGTTCATTCAGACAGTGGAACAGATTGATGGATTTCTCTGGAGATGGATTCTCCCTGATCTTCTCCTTGATGTACTCGACGGTTTCCTGTTTGCTGTGAGAGCTGTTTTCTGTCTGTGGCATAAAGCCTCGTAAAAGAGCCTGATTGGACTCCAGTGAGAGACCCAGAAGGAAGCGGAGGAACAGGTCCAGGTGTCCATTCTCACTCTGTAAGGCCTTGTCCACTGCACTCCTGAGGAAATCAGACATGATTGACTTTCTGAAGATATGGAAAAGTCCAGTGTCTTCATCCACTAACACATTTGTCTTTCTAAAAATAAAGCAGAGAAATGTGTATAAAGCAGCCAGAAACTTCGAACACTCAGATGTACAAAGCTGAACACCTTCCCCAGGTGAAGCCCAAACTCCTCTCTGAAGATTTGGGTACACACTCCTAGAGTACACTGCAACTTCTCCAACATCAATGCCACACTCTCTCAGGTCTTCCTCATAGAAGATCAGGTTTCCCTTTATCCAGCTGTTGGAAAGCCAGTTTCCCCAGTGCCAGGATACTCTCTCTGGTCTGCTGAGGATCAGGGTCACATTTCTGATGGTACTTTTGGTTTTTGCTGTTTGATCTGAAAGATCAGGGAAGTGTGTGAACATTTGAGTCAGAGTCTTGGGGACCTCTCCACTTTCTGCTTCACCAAACATTCTCTATAGAACAGTGGCTGAGATCCAGCAGAAGACTGGGATGTGGCACATGATGTAGAGGCTTCTTGAAGACCTTTGTGTGTGATGATTTTATTGGCCAGGCTCTGATCACTGATCCTCTTCCTGAAGTACTCCTCTTTCTGAGGATCACTGAAGCCTCGTACCTCTGTTACTTGGTCTACACACTCAGGAGGGATCTGATTGGCTGCTCCTGGTCGAGAGGTTATCCAGAGGAGAGCAGAGGAAGCAGATTCCCCTTGATGAGGTTTGTCAACAGCACATCCACCGAGGCTGACTCCATCACATCACACAATCTCTCATTCTTCTGGAAATTTAGAGGAAGTCGACACTCATCCAGACCATCAAAGATCAACACCACTGTGTAGGAGTCACAGTCTAGTAATTCTAGTTTTCTCATTTCTGGGAAAAAGTGTTGAAGAAGCTCCATCAGACTGAGGTATTCTCTGCTTCATCAGATTCAACTCTCTAAAGGGAAGTGGAAACATGAAGGTGACGTCCTGATTTGCTTTTCCTTCTCGCCCAGTCCAGAATGAACTTCTGCACAGAGACTGTTTTTCCAATTCCAGCAACTCCTTTAGTCAGCACTCTTCTGATGGACTTGTCTTTAAAGAGCTCGTTACATTTGATGGGTGTCTCCTGTGTTGCTGGTCTCCTGGACGCTGTCTCAATCTGTTGTCTCACCTCATGTTCCATTAGCGCTTCCACTCCAACCCTCTCGTGATGTAGAATTCCTGTGTATAGATCTCATTCAGGAAGTGTTGAGCTTCGCATGCGTGAGATTCCTTCATTAATTCTTCTAAACTTCTCTCTCAGGCTGGATTTCAGCTCTGTCTGATACACAGAGGCCACAGACTCTAATAAACAAAGTAATAACATGTTTTTAATGCAAAATCACTGAGCACAATATAAAATTATTTCAAATTCTGCTGTTCATTCCTGATTCATGGACTAAATATTATTGAAGGAACAGGACCACTTTACAGAGTAATCACAAACTGGACCACGAACAGAATAGAAAAGCACCAGATTGAACATGATACTAAACTCAAACTTCAAACTAAAGTGTTCATATCTAAAACTATTTCCTCTTTCTAAAGTGAACCTGATGGAATAAAAGCCATGACTCAGAACTCTTACTGTTGTGCAGTGTGTTAGCGAGATCTGTGTGGTTCATGTTCTTCAGCATGTGCAGTGTGATCTTCAGCGCGCCTTCCTCTCTGACACTGTGCAGATCCTCCTCATCCCTCCACCTCCCTTCTGTGCATGCTGGGTAATCTGGACTCAGGAGCTTCCTAAACCTCTTCAGCTCATTCTTTATCAGAGTGATGACTTTGTGTTCCAGCTCCTGGTCAGAAACACACAGGAACACATCTAAATATTATATTGTTACACACTGAGACATGCTTTTATATTATGAAAAGAAGAAAGGTCTCTTTCTATTACCACAGTTACAACTGAAATTCTGTCTCTTTCTATTACCACAGTTACAACTGAAATTCTGCCTGGTTACCCATAATGCTGCTGCACATCGATAAACCTGTGAACTGTCATTATCTTAAATAAAAAACCTGCAACCTACTCACACACAAGTTACACACATTAAAAGGACACACATACCTTGAATATGGGTCCAGCTGATTTCTGCTGATGTTTGATTTCTTCTTTTTGTGGTCTGTGAACAAATAAAACACATGATGTAATAAATGTTGTGTAGCACCACAGACCCTCCAGCTCAGGGACTGCAGGCTGAACTGAACTCTTAAAGCAGTTTTCCTCACTGCCAGTCCGAGAGCTGCAGCACTGCACACTTTAGTGTTTTACTGCTTGAACACCTGATAAAGATCATGAAGGGCTTCATAATGAGACCAGTAAGTTTGATCAGGTAGAACACTGCTGTAAAAACACTCCACTGTACTGACCTCACATCAGGAAAACTGGCTCCGTCTCTGAACTTAAGTGGATGATCCATTGACCGGTCACTCTTCATGGACACACACGCTGGGTTCTGGTGAGTCTGATCTCTTTCCCTCCATCATTCTGTAATTAGAACAGAAATATCAGCAATAATTAATACTCTGCTGTCTCAGCACGGTTACACAATGTGTTCATCATTGAACACCAATAATTCAATCTTTTTAATTCAGCTACAGTCTGCACACTTATTCAAACAGGAGACACGCCCCATACCTCAGGAATTACACTGATGTCAGGAGACCCAATCACAGAGAGCTGACTCAGCTGGGTCTTAAAGCCTGTAGAGTTCACTGACTCAAAGCTACACTGCTCTTCTCCTCCACATTACACAGTCATTTTTACTCTTCTCTCAGTGAATGATTTCTCTAAACTGTTCTTAGATCAGATCAATGATATATTCACTGCTATTAAACACATAAACCGATGTTTAGTTCCTCTGTAAACTAGAGAGTGTTTAGAGATACAGATCTGTTCCCATGAGACGGTGTGTATTTATTGCTGGTAGATATAAAAGTAACTCACCTCTCGTCTTTCTTTAAGTCCTGTTCTCCAGACACACTCATGTTGGACGTCATGTCTCCTTCTCCAGATTACAGCAGGACACACGTTTACTTCACTCCAACATCGGTGTGTTAAATCAAACCCTGTATCAACACAGAGTTCAGTTATAGGAAATAGTCACAGTATCAAGCTATAAAACAACCTGTGTATATTCAAACTTCAGTACAATTCCACAACACTCTTCTGCATCTGGTGTACATTCAGTGTGTTTATATATTATAGCTTTAGATTTAGATACTCACTGTGTTTTTACTCCTGAAATGGTTTATTTTCCCTTCAACACAAAATGGAGCTGCTGACTTTCACTTCCATTTTCTTCCAGTTCTGGCAGAGGGAGGGGCAGTGGGGTGGTGTGTGTGTGTGTGTGTGTGTGTGTGTGTGGTTGGGGTTATTCCGATGGCAATTCTTCTCGTTGACATCTAACCTAAAACAACAAAATGAACACATTCAGTAGTGTTATGATTTGATATGTCTAAAATGTTGCCCTAGCAATCTCTTTACAGGTGAGGGACACAACATTCTGCGTTTAAACTGAAAAGCATTTACCCAAGTCTCTTTTGAACCTAATATTTTCATTTGTACCTGTTTATCATTACTGGTGTGAACTTTTACTCAAATGTTAAAGTGGGTGAATTTGGATATTTGTTACGCATGTTGTGCATGTGTGTAAATGTAAACATCATACTACTCGAGCTCTACACATGAGCTCATAATGTAACTCATAAAGGAACTTACTTTGCATGGTGACATTGTCACACACGCATCTCAGGCACAACAAAAGGTCAGGTACTCACTGTCAAGAAAAATACCCTCTATTCATGTTTTACTGTGACATGAATCATGTAAATGGAATTATGTTGTTATTTTATGTGCTTTGATATTGTTCTGATATTATTGCCCGCAGCATAAATTTGCAGGGTTGTTATATAAAGTGTAAAACTAAAGAAACTTTTTGTTAATTACACGAGATAGTTGGAGCGCAATTATGCATTTGATCACCGGATCAAAGGTGTGAACCAAAGCTATAATGCAGAGAAACAGGTACAAATTATAAAATGCTGGATATCTATCTATCTGTCTGTCCTTCTATTTATCTGTCTGTCTGTCTGTCTGTCTCTGTTCCTCCGTCCGTCAGTGTGAGAATAATAAAAAAAATTTGGCAGATTGTTTATAACTGCTAGAATTAAAGGTTATAATGCACTCGCCTGATTGGCTGTTTTTGCACAATCTGGGGCATGTTTTAGGGTCATAGCAATCATTTCCAACACACTCTGGGATTTTTGGTGTGGGAATGCCTTACTACGCAAGCACCTTGATTCAATACAGAGTTCACAGTTATTAAAACTACAACTCAGACTAAACTTCTATTCAAAAAGCATCAACATTACTCTTGTTTTAATATTAGACCATGGTGTGAATATTTATGTACTGAGAACTAACAACTTTTTATATTTACAATGTACATTCTTATTTACAACCTATTTGTATTCCAAATGATTTTGGGTACCTTGGGGATTGGCACAGACACATTATAAGTCATTAGTGGCAAGTTTTGGAAACTTACATATGATAGCATCATTGATTAGGAGCTGCTGAAATTTACGGTTTCCCTTTTCTCCCTTTGTAACTTTAATGTTTCCATAAGAAGTTATCTCCAAATTTTTCAGCATCCTGCTAATTCTATCTCCCAAGCTGCCTCCACTCTGAAGACACCGATAACAAATCTTCAAACAACAACAATCAGCAATTAATCACAAGAGTAAATTGTTTTAAAATGATTTCAGGTTAACAATGACTAGTAATGTTGCTTGTGTTGTGTCACATGCTGTGTCACATGTTATCTTCTTTCGAAGTCAGCATCTTTCAGCTTATTACACAGCTCTTTTAATTCCTCCACAGTCTTACAAGGCACCTCTAGCACCTCTGTAAGATCAGAGACAGTGGTACTTGGCTGACTCATTGGCTGCTGCATTGTTCCGACTGCTGCTGTGATGTTGTCCTGGGTTTGGTCTAGTTTCAGCATGATTCTCCTCTCCAAACTCTCAAATAACTTGTAGATTTCTGTGCAGAATTTGTTTTGAAACATCAAAATGAACACTGCCATAAGGCAACATAAGTCTGTTTGGGAGCCAATTAATAAAACTTACTGTAAGATAATTATTATTAAATTAAATAGTTACCATCTCGAAGATATTGTGGATCATTCACACTTCCTTAAACAAGTTG
Source organism: Ameiurus melas (assembly GCA_012411365.1). Taxonomy (NCBI): domain Eukaryota; kingdom Metazoa; phylum Chordata; class Actinopteri; order Siluriformes; family Ictaluridae; genus Ameiurus; species Ameiurus melas. Next base: position 1,047,038 of record JAAGNN010000031.1, on the reverse strand, counting down.
CAAAAAACATTATTCAGATCAATATCTGTATCCATGTGTGTAGTTATCAAAAAAATAAAATACTTTTTTAAATATACCTTGATTCTTCCGGTTGGCAGAAATTGATGTGGCTGCAGTTGTGATGTTGAAGGAGATGGAACTGTAAACACATCACAAAAAGAAAAACACAATTATTAGATTAAAAAATGTGTCTGTAACTCCCTTTATTAGTCCAACAGTTGTATTTTTGCAGAAAAGCAGAACTGAAATTAAATGTTGTGGTAATCAACACACAAATACTATAGACTGTGTTTAATATTCATTTAATTCAATGGACGTATAACTATTTAAATGACTGAAAACATGTAAATGTACTCACAGCGAGGCGTCCAGGGCAACATCACAATAGATCTTTTAGCTTTTTTGCTTATAGGTTGTTCCTCATCTAACTCAGAAAAAACAGTGAGTAGAAAAATCAGAATAGAATAAACATATGAAAGTAAATCATAGTGACCTTCATACCTTCATCAGGCTCCTCAGCTGAAAAATCAAAAAAAAAAGCATTACACAGGGAAGTTTTTTTGTTGTTTTTGTTGACATTTCTAAATGTGTAGGCCTTCCGAAATTTGATCATTTTTGTACAACATAGAAAGGGGTTTCTCTGTACTCTTTAGATTATCATCTAACATTTTCAAATAATCAAATATTCAACAGTTGAACCTTTTTTTTAACACGCTACATTTACTTTGACTTTTTTTTAACACAACTCAGGTGCCATTGCTGGATGGTGGAAGTTTCCCGTCGGCTCTGCCCCACCACCACGTGTTTCCTGACTGTCCACAACATTGAAGCGGGGCCGTCTCTTCAGCACCCGCGCGGCGGTTGGGGAAGGAGCAATTTTAGTTCCTTGTGCGCCGTCTGTCGGTTCGTCAGAACACATGGATACCCTGGAGAATGCATCCCAGAATCCACCACCACTAACACACTCCCAATCACCAGACTTCTGATCACACACACACACACACACACACACCTGTTCCCATCTCACATGCACATTAAAGAGACTCTCATTCACTGAAAGTTTGTGAAGTAAATGCTCAGTTTGTCCTAGCACATCTGACTTTACCTAGCATTCTGTACTGTGTTGAATATCCTCGTTTTCAATTCTCTGTCTGTTTTAAATCTTGTGCTTATCTTTGCCTAGTTGACTCTTCACATCTCCTGACCCTCAGCTGTTGGTATTGTCTGCATTGTTGTTTTTAAAATAATCTGAACTGGAACTGTTGCTGCCCCAAATTCCTGACACAAATAATGTATTACACAAATAATGTGTATCTGCAGCAGTGTGTGTTTATGTGCTGTATGCTAGGCAGAGTCACTCTGAGTGACACCTTCTAAAAGCTGGCACACTTCATCACATTACACGTTTAAATTCCAATATTAAAAGTTTAAATTCACAACATCCTTGCAAGGCAGTGAGTTAAATCATGAAATATTTAACTAGCTAAGTTCTTCCTGTACCTCCACACAATTACTAATTCACTACACAGATGATGAGCCACAAAATTGCTTCACACTGGTTAAACCACCATTTTCCTATGAAGATAAATCAATCTCATTTTTGGATTTTACACCTTGCAGCTGTATTTACAGTTAAAAAAAAATTCATCCAGTTTGCACAAACCCTTTAAAGCTCAACCAATGAGACAAACCACTGAGACTATATGAGATGGGGCAAGATCTTTATACAGGAATGGAAGAAAAAATATGTTTATTCACAGCAATGAATTCTTAACACATTAACCATGAAACTAGGGTAAAAATATTTAAAATACTGCATGGTGGTGCTACTCCCTTATACCATAAATTGAGATACGTTTTTAAACAATTTTTGAAGAATACACATCATACAACATACATCACACACACAGAATACACTAGATTGACACAGGGTACCAACCAATCAAGACAAGGACCTTGTTGGTGGTGTGCTTCCATGCATCTCTTATGATTACTGTTAAATATATTTTAGAAATGAATTTCTCATCTGAATTCTTATCCTTCTGTACAGATTGTCTCCTCTGTCAAAGACATGGTTTTGCAAAAATGGTCTCATCATTTCTATAATGTAGTTTAGAGAACTAAGTGTCAATTTCCCACATTCTATCATCACAAACCCTTAAACCTCAAAAACTGATATGGAGAAAATAATCTGAGTTTCCATACACTGCTCAGGTACCATGAATTTTATGATCTTTGCTTATGAAGTCCTTAATGTTGCCTTGTTGCTTATTATGATACTGAAATTAATATGAGCCTATTGGAAAATATAAAGCCATTTGGCCACCTGAGATTTTAAGGTTGTCAACCTTTAGCCCACATTAGGCTGAAAAGGAGTTGCGACCTCGCTCCCTGATCACGTGTGCCCCCACTGAAAGAAATCCAACACCAACACCTTTTGTGTCCAAGAGCATGTGATGCTCAATGCTCTATACACATACACATTCTCACACTAAGGGACGACATTACACACTGCAAAGCCTACTTCTATCCTTACAAATCCGTTTTTTATTATACTGGGTGTCAGTTCTGTTCCACTCTTTACCACTGATTAACAATTAGAGATAAATCCAGCATATTCCTCTGCTTTCAGCTTAAACATTATTAAAACCAGTGTCATGTAAAATGTGTATTTTAAAAGACAAACAGAACAATCTGTCAATCTGAATAGACACAACAATCTCTTTATTTAATTTTCACAGTACTTACAGTATATATATACAATGGAAGACAGTCATTCATAATGTACATAAGAAAATAAACTCCAGTCCACTATGTGAGTGCCTCTCTGTTCAGTAGTTTGGTCAGACTATATAATAGGATGCTCCTGTCTTGTATATTGCTGATTTGCAATAAGAGGGCGATGGGTTTAGTACAGCCACAAGAAAATCATCAACACCGCTGACTAGAGCAATGTGGATTAACAGTGGAGGAATGGTGGGGTACAACTGAGCACTTCCAACAGCATCAATCAAGCCTTAAAATGAAGACACCAACTATTTTTAACACCAGCCTGCCTCAGGCGATGGGAAAAAGATATGGACTTCAGTAGAACACATTCCGACTGGTACACTGCAAGTCTGCACAACACTGAGTAGTGTCAGGGCTTAAAGGGTACTTCTTTAACCTAACATATGCAAAAGTGGTGTCAAAGAATAAAAGAGTGTGTGAGTGTGTCTACAGGAGAACAAGACAAAGTGAGAGATGGCGTTAGCAATTTAATCTCTCTAATGAGTGAATTTAGCCCATTTTATGCATCTCTCCCAAGCATGTAATTAAAAACCATCATGGCAAATGTAGTCCTTCTGGGACAAATATACATGTATGTTCAGATTTCACTGAACAGAGAAAAATATTTACAGATGTGTACATGCCGCAAATAAAAAAGGTTCTGTTGCTTGGTAAAGTTGATTTAGTCTTGTTCTAGTCATATTCTTTGATTCATCACAGAAAGAATGAAAGAAAGCTGTTCAGTTGTTTATATGTACACAATGAAGAGTAATGAATGAATATTAATCACAGTAATATACAATTAAATAATAATGAACAATTAACTAGGCTACAGAATTGAGCCATTATGCTTCAGGTCTTGTGAACTTTACCTAAATTGTTCGCATTCCCATCACAACAAATGGTGAGTCAGCAGCAGTTACTTTACCCTGTACACACCTGATTAATATTTCCACAGGGCTTTAAGATGTACTAGTCATTTTGGTCTTCTGTAAAAACTCTCAGCTGAAGTCTTTACTGTTGTCTTCTCGTGGCCACAGAGAAGCATGTTGCAAGTTGTAATCGCCATGTAACTACTCGATCTTTAAATCTTTAATTAATGAGTTGATATATTATTTTTGATATGCAGCACTGTACCAAAAACACACCAAATTGTAATCCCAGCTTCCACAAGTCTAACACTCTACACTGGCAATTCTTCATCATTTATGCCATTATTCAGCATACTGGTCATTATTACAAACAATATAGGCCCTATTATATTTTAATTGTCTATTTTGGTGGCACTGGTGCTTATATATATATATATATATATATATATATATATATATATATATATATATATATATATATATATATATATATATATATATATATATATATATATATATATATATATATATATATATATCTATATCTATATATATATATCTATATCTATATATATCTATATATATATATATATATATATATATATATATATATATATATATATATATATATAGGCACCTCCAAAAATGTAGTTGAATAATTGGTGTGCTTGCTGCATTTTTGGGTGGATTCATTTGAGACTACATTTCCCATGGTCCTTTGTTTCTGGATGCGTTGCAATTTGTTTCCATTGGGTAGTTCAAGCCAATGGGTTGCCTGTTTAATTAAACTCCTAGCCAATCAGAGGTCACCTTTGTTGGGGAGGGAAAAAGAGGAAAAAAAGGAAAGGAGGGGAGAGATAGCGAACGGGAGAGGGAGTGACACGTGGGACGAGAGCGGGAAAGAGAGAACGAGGTTTTTTAACGCAGAGATGATGTTTGTAGACTAAACTTCTATTAAAGTAGTGGCACAAATATCATTTTATTCAGCGAAAAGGAAACTATCAGCTCGGTAAATTGGTGAACTGTAAGTTTAGGTGAAGTGCAGCTAGCTTATCTGCGTTTGTTTGTTTTGCACTAGCTTGGGAAAAACAAAGCTAAGTACAATCTGTAACTCGTGGACGTTAAGTTAATGTCTTCGTGAGAGACCGCCAGTCGCAGTTTCGCTGTGAAACTGAAGGACGAGGACTGGAGAACTGTGCTGAACTGTACTAGGTAGCATGGTAGCTACTACGCTGTTTAAGGGAGGAACTCCATCGCTGAATTAACCTTCTGGAACCTCGCGTGCAGCGGTTCATTCTCCATCTCATGTCCGTGTCGGCTAGTTCTTCTGTTCCAGAGGCGTGAGGTTTTAGTAGCATTCATTAAAGGAACCAAGGAGGCTTTTTGTTTGTATGTGCACTAACTCATGGGCCCCAACAGAAAAAAACCCAACGCCTTGGTGAAGGTTCTGAACAGTTAAAAAGGGTTTAAGTGGTAAAATCCAAACTGTACTGTTCCTGTTGTTTAATAATTAGAAAGGGGTGTTTGAGTTACTGGTCTAAATTTTATTTCTAATACATTTTTTTCTAAACACAAGTTTTTTTGTTTAGCATAATAAATGTTTTTATTTTTATATACATACTACCTGGCTTTACTGAACTTTTTTTTATTTAATAAGGTTTATATATGTTTGGCTTAGTTATACTCAATATTTGTTTCTGGGGAATAACAATATCGCTCATAGTGTGTGAGTGGGGTAATTCTTCAGTGGAGGCACCAGCGCTATTCGGGATTAAATCATTTACATACATTTCTGCCTGTTATAGTATAACATCTGGTAAATAGAGGTTAGCCAAATTCACCATCAACTGCTAAATACTCAGGATCCTGTTAATTAAAATCATTTACTGTAGTAGCAACTTCTCTAATATTACACTTCCGGTGCCAGGAAGGGGAGATATGTATGTATAGATATAGATATAGATAGATAGATAGATATATATATGAATAGATATATAGATATATAGATATATAGATATAGAGATATATATAGATATAGAGATATATAAATAAAATATAATAGATAAATAACAGCTAAAATGAGAAACCTATTTGTAAAAAGAGTTCTCTCTAACACTCTCTCTCTCTCTCTCTCTCTCTCTCTCCGAAAATAAATTAGTGATGTTCAAATGTGTAAGTTATCAAAGTGTGAAATATAGCCTAGGCCTGCATAAAGTAATGCATAACAGTCTCTTGACTCAGTACTGCATCAGAACATGCAATAATGTAAGAATGTCACATACTCATACAGATGCTAGCATCGCCATCTTTTAGTACCAGAAAACATGTCAATGCCCATAGCCCTCAAAATCAAAATGCCTTTTTTCAAAGCTCTTCTTGGTCCATGTCCTACTGAGATTCACCATCTACTTTGTTACAAAGTACACCTGTACACTTTCACATTCATACAGTTATCTAATCAGCCAATCATGTGGCTGCAATGCAATCACAAAAATAAATAAATAATATGAACCAGGCTGGTTTGAGTATTTCAGAAACTGCTGATCTCCTGGGATTTTCACACAACAGTCTAGAGTTTACACAGAATGGTGCAAAAGTACAAAGCCCTGCTAGTGCAGGGAAAAAAAAAAAAGTTTATATCGGACATTCTCTGTACTTCTACCTTTATTTCTCAAGGAATAAACACACAAAACGTTACATAATGTGTATTGTCTTAATAATGTGTATTGAGTGGACATAGAACCAATACAACTGAATATATTTGTACATTTTCTCCGTTAAAGCCCGGAAGCAGAAACGGGCTTTGGGAAGCGCAGGTCATCAGTGCCTTATTGTAATGGAGACAGTATGGGACCGTCTAAAAGTGCATGACCGGGCGGGTTCCTTCTTCACTTCTTTCTGCAGCAAGCAAGAGACCATAGGACTTTTCGATGGCGTGCAACTGCCTGGTAAGTCCAATTTATCAAGGTTTAAGGGTAGATTTAATGCTATGTTGTGTTTTGAATTGGATGTTTCACAGCTTTCGTTGTGTAATGTTGTCTTTATTGTGCGTTGCACTCCAAACCCAATCTTGTTAGCGACCTCCATTAACGGTGCGAGTGCTTTTCCAGTTATGCAGTTTTGAATTTACATTTACTCTGTCTGGTAAGTGACCAGATTTTAAAACCAAACTGGAACATTATGTCGCCATTTGTGTTTTCCATGCACACGTGTAGTGTTGTGTCCTGCATCTGTCGGTAAGGTAACATGGTGATGACTAATAACGTTAGTGAAGCCTGGATTAAATTAGTTTTACTGCTGGTGCAGCACACCTTCACTCCATTCCGGTGCTTATTACCTGACTGCAGTGAGTGGACAGGGAAGAGAATAAGAAACTCAAAATAATAGAACTAACACTAGAGGAAATTCAATTTAATTGATCATGATTGGAAGTCATAAAGGGAGAGTTTTGGATTAACTAGTCAGTAGACTAGATACGATTGGTGACTTGGTACATACTGACCCAAAAGTTCCAAAGTAATTAAATAATTTTTGCGCTTGTCAATAAATCATCATATCTCTTTAATAGAATGGACCAGAGTTTCCACATGTTCCTTCGAGAACATCGGAGGTTAACTGAGGAGGTTATTGCCACCTTCATCATAATGAAAAGTCTGACACCACATTCCAACAAACCACACAGTTTTAATGTTGAAAACCTGTTAAATTGGGCTAGTTTGGAATAGCCCCCTTTTCATCCATATACTATCGTCCACATGGAACACACACACCGCCTGTGCACATCCAGGCACAGGATTGCACATGGGCTATAGCCAATCTAGAAGTAGTTGAGTTTGGTGTCTGTTTTTGTCATGACCTCGTATTGTGTAAAAATATCTGTCACTTTACAATAGAAATGCATGCATGCGAGCCTGAATTGGTGAGGTTGAAAAATAATGTGTTAAAATATTACCTGATGAATAATGAAGATGGTATTTTAACAACTAAATATTTGGGAACTGTATTTTAGGAAGGTTAATGTGTGCATTGTATTTTTGAATGCTGGAATTTTTTTGTTTAAATCAAATATACAAACCCAATGAATTGCAGAGGAAACTAATTCAAACATTAAGATTGCTGTGGGTTTTTTTTTTTTTGGTTTTTGTTTTCAATTTGTGTCAAATTGCGGGGCAGAAAAATTCAAGCATTGTCAGCGATATGGGGTTTTGTTGTGTTGTGTTTTTTTTTTTTTTTTTTGTTTTTTAATCCAACATGCCATTTTGCCTTGAGGACATTTGGCATTATTATACTTCTATACAGGGCTCCAGGCAAAAAAAAAAAAAAAAATCTAAGGAGCCACTGGTCCTAAACCCAAAATATTTAGGCAACATATTACATTTTCAGGAGCCAAAATATAGTGATGTCATATGACATACGATGATATCATTGTTAAACGGCTACCTCACACTGCCTTTTTTCCCCTTTTTACTGTCTGCCTTTGTTTACTCTGCCTTCCATAGTTTACACAATGTATTCTTTACATACACAATGAGCAGTGTTCAGTACATCATATTGAATCATGAAGCAAATGTCAGAAAAACCTTACTTGAAGTGTCACATAAAGAAATAGTTCAGGATCCTGCATATACAGCAGAATGTTGGAGCAGTGTGCTTAAAGGGCTCGAAACTTCCCCAGGAGGATTGGATGAAGTGCTGGCTAGCCTCACTCCTACACCCAGGAAGGTTGTTGCCATGCTACAACATGAGATCCTCAACAAGAGAGAAAATCAGATTCTTGATTTTCTCCAAAGAAGTTTATAAAGAACTGTGGTGAACTTCGACCGAGCAAATTTCTCAGGTTTTGCACTGGTAATCGTTTTAATTGATTACTAATATTTGATCATATGGCTTGACATAACAGAAACATAGTTAAGAGTTAAAGAAATACTCTTTGCCAATACAGAATTTTGTTCATTAATCAATGTTGGTTTTAATCAAACAAATCCAAGTTTGTTTTATTATTGTCCTTTTAAAGGGATATTTTTGATTTTTGTCAATTTAAGTGGGAAGAAATACTCACCAGTAATATAGTTAACGTTGCAGTAATGCCAGTACAATTTACATTTTCCATTTGGAAAAAATGAGTATACAAGTTGATGTTGCAGTAATGCCAGTAATGTAGTTGATGCATAAGAGTTACTTTGCTTAACAAGTCCCCTGGTCAGAGTTCTGTTCGGCTTTCCAAGTGAACTGAGGTTGGCACTCGATATGACTAATATCTTTAAACTAAAAGTCTTAGCTGACTGAGACCTTCAGTAAAAAACTGACTAAATCCCTACCATTTAAATAGCCACATTATTTTTGACATGTCTTCAACAGGTGCAGACCTCCTAGTTGCCCAGCATATCCAGGTCCGATTCATGGAGCCGAGAGAAGTATGTTTACTAGAAAACCCCAGGCCCACACATGCGGCTGTGTGTTGGAAGTCCCAAACAACTGTCCGTATACCCAGTGTTGGCTGAAGAGTTCATTAATGTTCTTGATGCAAACATGTGGGTCATAGACATTATTTAGTGGTAAGTGACTGGTGTGAGTTTAAGTCAAAATTACAATAATTCTGACTTAAACAAAATTGTATGAATTTGTGGAAACCCATCTGCTTGTGGCCAGCTTGGTAGAGAGATAGAGGGGATATCAGGATAAAACATATTGTCATACATGTGGCATATATAGATGACCTCCATGAGTTCATGAAACATAAAGATGGTATGATTCATACAAAAGGAAGGTTGGATATAGGTCTGTAATTTGCCAGGTTATAAGGATCGAGGTTTGGTTTTTTGAAAGATGGATCACTGATAGTTGACAGTTGTGATACATATCTGGGATTTTTAAATACTTTAAAGGGCTCATAGTATGCTTCTCCGTCTTTTTCCCCTTACCTTTAGTGTGTTCCAGATCTTGTTGCATGCAAACGGTCTACACAGTTACAAAGCCAAAGGACACTCCAGAGGGGTAGCTCTCTCCACAAAAACAATTTTTCTCAGTTGCCTGAAACGTCTTTCCTTCCACTTCTTCCGTGACATGATGATGCATTCTCTGAACATTATTAGGGTGAGCTGACCAATCAGAGCACACTGGGCTCATCAGAGGTAGGGTTTTAAAGATACAGGGGCAAAAGGACCACTAACAGTGTTTCAGACATGGGGCGGATTGAGATATGCAGTAGGAGGAAACATACTGTGTTTTGGGGAACACTGAAGCAGTATAGTGTGTGTGTATGTATATATATATATATATATATATATATATATATATATATATATATATATATATATATATATATATATATTATCTTTGGATAAAGCGTCTGCTAAATGAATAAATGTAAATGTAAATCTATTCTACTAGATGCCCAAATAAAATGATAAACATTGAAAATGAGCATATAATGGGCTCTTTAATTTGTTTCATTTTATAAGGGCAGTGCGTCATAAGCAGTTTAGTAGGAATGGGGTCTAGTAGGCACATCAATGATCTACACGAGGTTGTCAGGAAGTGAGTAGCATAACAGCTGAGGTTAAGTGAAGTCAGTATAGGTATTGGATTTAAAATAGAAAGTGTAAAACAATCAGCAGTGACAGTAGCACGCCATGTCATGTATGGAGAGCCTCTTCAAAACCAGGAAGTGCTTATCTATTACTCAGGGCACTAGCACAAGAGGAGACACATGCAGGAGACACAGGTAGCACACAGAGAGAGGAGGAGCTAAGCGGTTGCCGTGACAGTCCGTACATCTGTATTTCGCGTGTGTGTGTTCATATCCATATCCTGTTTGTCTGTTGTAGGTGGTTTGATGCCTGGGGAATCTGAGGGACAGCATATTTATATTTGGTTTTTTCTGTTTTTGTAAATGTTCTAAATGTTAAAAGCGAAATTAGTTATATTTAGGAGTGATGGTTCTCACTTTGTTCTTGTTCCATGTTGTTTTTGTTTTTTTTTTGCAAAAAATAAATAAAAGTTTGCTGTTTGTGCAGATGATGTTTTCTTTTTCAAGCTATCCAGGGATAAAAAGACCAGAAGAGTAATTTCACAAACTAAATTTGCAAGATAACTTTGAAGACTTAACAATTGTCATTTTGGATTCGAATCTTCCTGATGTCAGAGTTATTAACATTCATGTCTTCTTCTGCCACTACATGGTCAGTTTAAAAAAAAGTCATTTCACACCTGTTTGAAACCACAAATGGTTTCAGCAGGTCTATGAAGCCACCTTGTACAATTTCACAAGAAAGTAATGGTATGTATTGGAAACACAGAATATTGACAGTGTGGGCCAAATTTGGACATTTTCACTTAGGGTGTACTCACTTTTGTTGCCAGCGGTTTAGACATTAATAGCTGTGTGTTGAGTTATTTTGAGGGGACAGCAAATTTACACTGTTACACAAGCAGTACACTCACTACTTTACATTGTAGCAAAGTGTCATTTCTTCAATATTTTGAGTTTTTTCTCCTGTTAAAGCCCGAGCGCGGAAGCAGTCTTTGGGAAGCGCAGGTCATCAGCGCTGTCAGTAATGGAAAAAATAAATGACTTGGGCAACTGTATAAGATTTTTATATGGCACAATAAGTTTATATGTGTAATATACAGTGGTGTGAAAAAGTGTTTGCCCCCTTCCTCATTTCCTGTTCCTTTGCATGTTTGTCACACTTAGTGTTTCGGAACATCAAACCAATTTAAACAATAGTCAAGGACAACACAAGTAAACACAAAATGCAATTTGTAAATGAAGGTGTTTATTATTAAAGGTGAAAAAAATCCAAACCATCATGGCCCTTGTGAAAAAGTGATTGCCCCCTTGTTTAAAACATACTATAACTGTGGTTGTCCACACCTGAGTTCAATTTCTCTAGCCACACCCAGGCCTGATTATTGCCACACCTGTTCACAATCAAGGCATCACTTAAATAGGGCGCTGCTTTCCCACCAGAAGATCCTTAAAAGCTACACATCATGCCGAGACCCAAAGAAATTCAGGAACAATTGAGAAAGAAAGTAATTGAGATCTATCAGTCTGGAAAGGGTTATAAAGCCATTTCCAAAGCTTTGGGAATCCAGCGAACCACAGTGAGAGCCATTATCCACAAATGGCGAAGACATGGAACAGTGGTGAACCTTCCCAGGAGTGGCCGGCCGCCCAAAATTACCCCAAAAGGCGCAGCGACGACTCATCCAAGAGGTCACAAAGACCCCACAACAACGTCCAAAGAACTGCAGGCCTCACTTGCCTCAGTTAAGGTGAGCGTTCATGCCTCCACCATCAGGAAAAGACTGGGCAAAAATGGCCTGCATGGCAGAGTTCCAAGGAGAAAACCACTGCTGAGCAAAAAGAACATCAAAGCTCGTCTCAATTTCTCCACAACACATCTTGATGATCCCCAAGACTTTTGGGACAACATTCTGTGGACCGATGAGACAAAAGTGGAACTCTTTGGAAGATGTGTGTCAAGTATATCTGGCGTAGAAGGAACACTGCATTTCATAAAAAGAACATTATACCAACAGTAAAATATGGTGGTGGTAGTGTGATGGTCTGGGGCTGTTTTGCTGCTTCAGGACCTGGAAGACTTGCCGTGATAAAAGGAATTATGAATTCTGCTGTCTACCAAGAGATCCTGAAGGAGAATGTCCGACCATCTGTTCGTGTACTCAAGCTGAAACGAACTTGGGTTCTGCAGCAGGACAATGATCCTAAACACACCAGCAAGTCCACCACCGAATGGCTGAAGAAAAACAAAATGAAGACTTTGGAGTGGCCTAGCCAAAGTCCTGACCTGAATCCTATTGAGATGTTGTGGTATGACCTTAAAAAGGCCGTTCATGCTCGAAACCCCTCTAATGTAACTGAATTAGGACAATTCTGCAAAAGATGAGTGGGCCAAAAATTCCTCCAGGATGCTGTAAAAGCCTCATTGCACGTTATCGCATACGCTTGGTTGCAGTTGTTGCTGCTAAGGGTGGCCCAACCAGTTATTAGGTTTAGGGGGCAATCACTTTTTCACACAGGGCCATGATGGTTTGGATTTTTTTCCACCTTTAATAATATACACCTTCATTTACAAATTGCATTTTGTGTTTACTTGTGTTGTCCTTGACTATTGTTTAAATTGGTTTGATGTTCCGAAACACTTAAGTGTGACAAACATGCAAAGGAACAGGAAATGAGGAAGGGGCAAACACTTTTTCACCACTGTAATGGTATATCGTTTATAATACATACGCTATAAAACATTCTTTATCCATACTGTATCCTAACACTGCAATAAGTTAGATATCCTTTAAAGTAGACGACTATAAACTCAGTAGAATCTGACACAGTTACCAAGGTTATGCACTTTTTAGACGGTCCTTTACTGACTCCATTACTATAAGGCGCTGATGATCTGCGCTTCCCAAAGTCCGCTTCCGGGCTTTAACGGGAGAAAATGTAAAAATATATTCAATGAAACCGGCACAAGTCATGCTATCAATAAACAGGATATCAGAGGTAGGGAAGATACACAAAAACAAAGTCAATGTCAGAACTAGTAGTAAACAGGCAGCAAATACAACTGTTTGGTAACATCAAAGACAGAATGGAATTGAGCATATACTTCACAAAGAGCAGGCGGTAAAAAGTCTCTACATACAGGTGTGTGTGCATGTGTGTGACTGTAATTGGGATCAGATGTGCCCAGAGGTGAACCTAGATTATGTGGGACCCTTCTGACAGATTTATGTTATGTCTTCAAGTTACTTGGAGATATTGATGGGATCCTTTAGGTGTTAGGTATGATGCACACCTTTTACATTTTTGATAGTTCACAAAATAAATTATTAAATCATATGTAAACTTTATATGAATTTCAAATGGTCCCATTCACAAAATGTACCATAATTTAAAGCTCAATAGCATTTGAAGGAATGACTTACAGTTTAAATTTTTTTTAAAAACTCTGTAAAATGTTAATGCAGGTGTCAGCTACGGTATATAATGAGCAAATTGTGACTGTAAGTCATTTCCTTCAAATGCTATTGAAGTTAGAAACGTAGTATACCAATCTCCAGATGTTTTTCCAAGAAAATTCTTTAGTGTCATGTTTTGCCTTCCAATTTGCATCTCTAGTTCAGTTCTTTCCTCCTCATATCGTTTGCAGTCTAACAGAATGTGTTTTACAGTCTCTTGTGTATTGCAGTAGGTGCAGAGTCCAGTAGGCTGTTTTTCTATAAAGTGTAATGTTAGATTTAAGCCAGCATGAACTATTCTATGACGTGTAATTCTTAAAATTTGGGTTCCTGCCCTGTCTCATACTCATGCCTACTTGTTTTTGTATATTATATACAGTAGGTGTCGTCCAGTGTCAGCTATGTCCCAGTATTCCTGCCATATCTTATACCTGTGCCCCTTTATAATGGTTTTAATCTCTGCTCTACTTAATGGTACTTGTATATCAACTGTTTCATGCTTTACCAATCTATTTGGCAATAAATTCACAGTTTAATTTCCTTCTACCCCTACATGTGCAGGAACCTAAATGGAGTATGAGAGGCAGATGGTAAACAATGTCTTGTCTACATGATGTTTCCCCAGATTGTACAGTATATTTGATAATGCAGATAGACCGTCCAGAAGCTACAGTGACATTTTGGTTCTGATGTTTTTTTTTTCCAACCACTGCAGTGAAAATAGGACTCCTAATAGTTCTACAGTGTTCATTGATAAATGAGTAGTTGCTCTTTTTGACTGGTACTTCATAACGAGGAATAAGAAAAGCAGCACCAGTGCAGCCTTTCTCAGGCTGTTTTGACCCATCTGTATATGAGTAAATTAGTTAGTTACAGTTACATTTATATACAGCACTTTTCTAGACACTCAAAATGCTTTACATAGTATGAGGAGGATCTCCTCAACCACCACTAGTGTGTAGCATACACTTTGATGATGCGACAGCAGCCATATTGAGCCAGAAAGCCTACCAAATTCCAGCTATTAGTGGGGAGTGATGTAGCCAATTCAGAGATGAGGATTATTAGTGGGCCATGATGGGAAATGTCGGTAGGACACTGGAGTTATACCCCTACTCTTTTATGATAAGTGTCCAGGGATTTTTAATGGCCACAGAGAATCAGGCCCTCGGTTAAACGTCTTATCCGAAGGACAGTGCTCTGTTTAACAGTATAGTGTTTCTGTCACTATACTAGGACATTAGATCACACAGACCACAAGGGTGACCACCCCTGCTGGCCCCCACTATTACCACTTCCAGCAGCAACCTTAGTTTTCCCCAGAAGGTTTTCCCTCCAGGTACTGGTCAGGCTCAACCCTGCTTAGTGTCAGTGGGAACCCAGGCGAATACGGTACGCAGAGATATGGCTATGGCATTATCCTGATAATGGTCCATATAGTTTTTAACTATTATCCACTGTGTTAGACTTGTATCTACAGATGGTTTTATGAATCTCCAGGGTGGTACAGTTGGTATTGTCACAATGGGGCTTACTTGTAGCTGGCTGAGGTCTGCATTTTGTGCCTTTGGATTTGCTAACCATCCGAAACTGTTAAAGTTAGTTCTATAAAACTCTGAGCAGTCTTGTAAGATGGATTTCGTGGAGTGCACCCTGCTATGCCCTTATAGATTTATCCAATACACCAGCATGATATTGACCCTCCTAATATTCAAAGACATCTATCCTGTCTCAACCTGTAATGCAGTCACTGGTGATGACTTAAATGCTCTAGTACAGATAGGGAGTGCTTGTGACTGTTCCATATCAGGCTTTTAAGATTTGATTGTAATGCCGACATATATGCAAGCATAATCAAAGGCAGCTCTTATAAGAGCCTGATCAATAGTTATGAACCATGCCCTACTTGCTCCCCAGTCTCGCCATGACAGACACATTACAAAACATTATTAATCTTTTTACATTTGTTCTTAACTTTATCAATATGCTTACACCAGGTCAACTTCTCATCAAAGAGCACTCCTAAAAATCTCACACAGCCTTGACCTGTTGAAGTCCATATAATTTAAGTGATACTGTTTAATGTAGTTTAGGAAAAATATATAACTTGTGATTTTGAGATTGATAGTTTAAATCCCCATTCATTTGCCCACTGTTGTACTTTCTTTCTTAAATATTCTATATATATCGACCTCTAATGTCCGAGTTGCAAATGACTGACTCCTTTGTATCCAATTCAATTTTAATCGATGGTTAAATGATTAGTGGCTGTGGCTCAGGTGGTTGAGCGGGTTGTCCAGTGATCCACTAACCCTAGGGTTGGCGGTTTCATCCCCGGCCCGCATGACTCCACATGCCGAAGTGTCCGTGGGCAAGACACTGAACCCTAAATTGCTCCCGATGGCAAGTTAGTGCCTTGCATGGCAGCTCTGCTACCATTGGTGTGTGAGTGTGTGTGTAATGGGTGAACGAGACACAGTGTAAAGCGCTTTGGAGAAAAGCGTATGCGCCATTTTAAACAACTGAGCTGTCCAACACTGAACTCATGAGATGTCATTGTCTGAATTGATGTATAACAAATCATTTACTCAGAACATCTCTGAAATGAGAATGTAAGTGTGCGCACAACATTTAGCAAGAGTGGTTAGTAAGAGTGTCCTTAATAATCCACAATATTTTCATTTGTTTATTGTTTATTTATATGACACTAGTAAATGCACCTTTAAAATTATTTATTTTAGACTGGAGCAAGTTGAAACCAGAACAAAACAAGCCGTTAGCTAGCTGCTAATTTTATTTAATTGTATATAGTAGAAAATTAGACTATTGGTTAAAATAAAATGTTTGTGCTACTTTTTAATATTGATATGATTTATATACATAAATAATTATCAGGTCTAGGCAAGAAAGATCTTATCTTATAAAGCTATTAAAGCCAGTGGAAAAGTCACACCTTTTTTTTTTCAAAGAGTGCAAGAAAGAATTCTAAATCACACACAGACCTGTTGCCAATCTTATACTCACTCACTCTATGCTATACAAGAGATTATTCAAACACTTAGTCTTTAACCTCTCAAGTTAAGTTTAACTAAATCTTTCTGAAGTGAAAAAATATATCTTATGTTTTCAACATGTCACATTAATAATGTCACTGAAAGGTTCCAAAATTTTCAACAAAGTTACATTAAAACTGCAGTTAATGTGGTACAATTGGGGGTAACATCCAGAGATACATTGCAGCACTCACAGAAGATGGTAAAGTCAAATACACAGATGAGACTGCACCAACAAGAAGCACTTATGACTGTATTGCAATTCAAGTGCTCCTATTTGAAGTCTATTTGAAATCTAATTGTGCTTTCTTTTCAAAGTATTGGATTTTGTCCAAACAAATTGTTAAAAAAAAAGTATCTTTAGTTGCATGAATCACCCAATATTAGTCATATTGTTTCACTTCATAAAGATTTAGTTAAGCTGTTGCCAGTGTACTCTGTGAAATTAATTGTGTCAACTGTTTTTTTTTCCACATGAACTGTTGTACCATCATCAGAACTTCTGTCCCTTTGGGATTCAATGTGGGTTGTGATGTGAGCCATCTAAGGTCTGTGCAGATCTTGAACTTTTAAAGGAACAACACCAGTGTCAGGTCACTCCAAATGAAAATCATGCTCAATTGGTAAATTCTCAGTAAAATAGCAGGTATGTAACAACTATAAACTTTTAATAGTAATTATTGCACATGATGTTTCAGTGAAGAAGACAGTCAGCATTATTGTCACAATTGATTCTCCAGCACTGGCTCTGACCTGTCTGAATAACAAATTAGAATTTCGGACATAGCAGGCAAGATTGAAACCTGCCCAGGGAGACCCCAATGGATTTCAAGTCCATCACCTTGAACATTCGGCAACAACTACATAGCTTCAGTTTGGACCAACGTCTTAACGTATTTCAGTGAACTTTCTTTCAAAATGTATAGGCTTCAGTTAGGGACTGCTCCAGTATTTTCGCAACAGCACAACAACGCATTGTAGTAGGTTCACTTGGCAACCGTCTACTGACAGTGCCACAAAATCAAGCCACTGCTATAATTTGAATCCTAGAATTCCACTGTATAAATATTTAGTCAAACCTTTCCCCTGTATTGTACATGCTTGTAAATGCATCAGTGAAAGCATCATATGTCTGTGTACCTACACTAAATCTAGAGTGATAATTGCCTTTCAAAGTCTGAATCACCTGGTTCTTTCACATTGAGTGATCTACCATCATCAATTCTATTGTCAAATTGGATTTTGTGGGTTGGACTGTGAATGATCTCAAGTTCTGATCAGTTTGAGTATATAAATTAAAATTTTCCTGACTCAGGTTCAGAATGAAATAGAGGTCAACTGGTAAATTCTCAGTGGACACGTTCTAGTATAGAAGGCATGTAATGGTTCTTATTTTTACATATTTACATTACTTGTAATGCTTCTTTATTGGAACATATGCCAGGAGAAGATGCAAGGACAAAGAACACCTATCTGTCTTATTGTCAGATTGATACCCGAACAATGGCTCTAACCTTTCTGAATAATTTGGTAAGTGCTATTTGTTGGGGTTTTGCGTGATTCAAGCAACTAATGATAATTTTATTTATTTTATGTTTACATTTTTACAATTTATTAAACTAAACTCCATTGGGACAACATCAAATACATTCAAAAGAAAGCACTATGAGATTAATTCAAATAGAAGTGATAATTTTCATTCAGTCAATAAGTACTACTCTCTGGGGCTGTCTCATCTGTGTGTTTGACGTTACTAATTTATGTGATTGCTGCAATGTAATTCTGGATGTTACCCCAATTGTATCACATTTACTGCAGTTTTAATGTAACTTCCTGCAAGCTTTGGAACCTTTCAGTGATATCAATAATGTGAAAAAAAATATTACGTTTTCAACATTTCACAACGATTTAGTTAAACTGTTCCCAGTGTACTCTGAGAAATTCATTCTGTCAACTGTTTTTTTGGGTTTTTTTTTTACATGAACTGTTGTACCATCATCAGGGCTTTTGTCCCTTTGGATTTCAATGTGGGTTGGGATGAGAACCATCTAAGGCAGGGGTGTCGATCTTATTCAGATTGTTTAGCCAGTTTTAGTTATTGGACTGAATTGCATAAGATGTTCTCAATCCAATGAACTTGCAGTTAAATGGTTAAATACATTTTTATTTCTGTATATTGTTCATACAAATATATCATAAACGTTTTACAACTGAAATGAATTAAGGAAGCCAAAACACATCTCACCAAGAAGAGACTGTGGTGTTGTTTATTGTTACAAGCAGCAAGTTAGTCCGGTCCAGTAACTCTCTACAGTCTTCAAGCAGCTGTTTGCTGTGACTGTATGTCATGACGATTGCCTGGGGAATGGGAATGGTTTCCCCCATGTTATCTTTCAGCCTATTTCTGGCTTCCCGATATTCTTTCAGAAGCCTGATGGCAACACATTCTGAAACTCTGTTCACATCAGGTCTCTGGGCAGCCTGGCCATGAGTCATGAACAGTCTGTGGATTAAAAGATTGAAGAAAGCAGTCAATATTTTGTCACTAAATTTAATCTACAGACTTGCTTAAGCAATATCACATGACCAGGAGTGCTGCTGTTCCAGAATATCACACAGTTTTGATTAAGCCACAGGCCATGGGCCACAGGTAATCACATCCATGCTGATATTCAAAACAACAGCACTCTTGCTCGTGTGACCCTGCTTTTACAACAGTCCTATAAACAAGATGTTAATAATAAGTAACTTATGTTTTAGACACAAAATTGCCAGTTACTTTCAATATTTTTGCTCCACCTATAGGGGATATCAAGGATCAACTGTTGTCTTGCATGGTCATTTTGAACCATTCAGTTGAGTAAGTCAATGACTTTCAAACACACAAAAAAAAATTGTCACAATTTAAATTGCAAAAAGAGTCACTGAAAAATCTCCACCACTAACGGTCAGACTGACAGCCTGCCTGGAACACCGCAAACATGCAGAAGTGAACATTGATACAAACTATGAAAAATCCCAGTGCTGTTACCAGCTATATATCAGCATTCTTAGAATGCCTCTTGGGGAATCAAATTGAATTAACGGTTGTTTAATGAGCTATAATGGATCATTCTAATTATATTTGTAAATGAAAAAGTACATGCATCCACTAAAGTTTAATTCACCTCTCAGCTGCTGCCTGACAAATTCTTTTTCGGGAAGCTCTCCAAAGTCCTGGCAAGGTGTTCCTCTTGCATTTAAGTGAATATTTAGATGGCAACTGGACAATGGCATGCAGACCAGAATACAACAGCAAAATCTCTGATATCTCAGTGGCTGACAGAGCAGTAATAGTGCGGTTGAGGCCATCAAGTTACTCTGCCATGTTATCCACTGCCTCCCATCCAGGAACACCTCTTGAATCACACCGACTATCCTGAAAAAGGAGATGGACACAAAAAAACAAATCCATTCATCTTCTACTGCTTACTCCTTTTCAGGGTCGCAGGGGAACCTGGAGCCTATCCCAGGGAGCATCGGGCACAAAGCAGGGTACACCCTGGACAGGGTGGCAGTCCATCACAGGGCACAATCACATCACATACACACAAACACACACACACCCATTCATGCACTATAGACACTTTAAACATGCCAATCAGCCTACCATGCATGTCTTTGGACTGGGGGAGGAAAGCGGAGTACCTGGAGGAAATCCCCATAGCACGGGGAGAACATGCAAACTCTGCACACACCTGGCCCCGGCAGGAATCAAACCCTGGACCTTGGAGGTCTTGACTTTCCATGATCGAAATAAGGTAAGAACTGGGGTTATACCAGTGAAAAACAAGGAATGTATTTATGCATTTTCTTATATTTCAATTTCCAACACCAAGCAAAAATACTATGGCTATGAGAGCCCAGGTTTAGGGTTCCCAATTTATGTGAAACCTGGAAGTATCAGGGAAGGTTTAAAGATGTGATTTCCAGGCTTGACAAAGTCATGGTAATGAACAAAATCCTATAAAGTTATGGAAACTTCTATAGTGCATACATGGATTTAGTTATGATGAACTCAGACCTGCTAATATTACTCTGTGCAAGTGCTAACACAAATTACATAATGATTACTGGTTGATCTTCACTCCAACACAAATCACAAAAACATAGAAAATTCTGCAAATAAGTGTCTTTTGCAAGATCACTCATTATGGGGTGGGAAACAAGAAAATCCTGATAGGAAAAGATTAGGTCACACACCTGTCTCACTGTCACCAGCTATTTTTTTTTTTTTGGTGATTTATATGAATACATAAACATATAAATTAGTATAACAATGAATGAAAATCAATTGAAGTTACCATATATTTGCCTACACGTAAACACACTTATCTTCTTTGTGGAATCAAGCTTCAGGATTCTACCATATGTTGAGGTTAATAACACTTTTTAACTCGTCAAGATGACCCAGGATCTCGTTGGCATGGACTGTCTCCAACCACTGTGCCAGGGGTAGGGGGCAAAATGGTGGTGGCTGCTGATAAAGCTCTTAATTTGCTTACTGCAAGTAACTTGAGCTGTTTCCTACAGTTCTTGGCTTCAGCAAAGTTACACATTTTCTGTCAAGAGCAAACTGAGTGTGTCACGGTTCCCCCTTGAGGTTGCGCGAGCGCGTGCGTGTCTGTTGTGACATTTGGACATGTACTTTTATTTTGTTTCTGTCATTGGCTGGGAGAGCATGTGTGTTGTGTTTATGTTCGTCATGTCCCCGCACCGTTTCTGTCATAGGTTGGATCCCCACGTGTGTCTGGATTGCATTCAGCTGGTTTAAGTTTAAGTTTAAATTAATTCATGCCGGCTTATATACGACGCGCCGTACTACACACGGGGCGGTTAATTAAACGTCGTATCACGTTCCATGTTAGTTGTAGTTCACGCTGGGTTATCCGCTCCCACGTTCATGTTTGTTTATGTCAGTGGTGTCAAACTCATTTTAGTTCAGGGGCCACATACAGCCTAATTAGATGTCAAGTGGGCCGGGCCAGTAAAATCATAGTATAATCACCTATAAATAACAAGAAGTCCATGTTTTTACCTTTGTTTTCATGCAAAGACATTTATATTTAATGAAATATCCTTTTATAAAATATATCATGAACAACCTCAGATTTCTTAAGACAAACATGTGCAATTTGCTTCTGATTATCATTCACATATATGTGCATTACAACTGCTCACAGTGTTTGTACAAATGCAAAAAAAAAAACTTCACAGGTATTTGGAACTGAAAAATATAATATTTCACTTTAAAATTGATGGCATTGCATGAACAATAGGATTCCACCAAACCAAACTCTTTTGTATTGAAGCTGTTGACTAACATTAAATTGCACATTTCTTAAACTATTACCCATTCATCTCTGTGAATAAACAGGAAGCGGTCAATTTTTCATGGAAAACTCTACACTCTGTATCCACTGCTTTTTGGCAGACATTTTGGCTAATGAGGGTGTGGGGAAGAGTAAAAAATAGAGTAGACTACTCCGTGATAACAAACAGCAGACGTCGCATTGCTGCCATCTGCTGTTCAGTCCCAGAGATGTGCCGCGGATAATTTAGGAATAGCATTTTATTGAAAATGACAAGTTCATGTCTATTATGCATATTTTTTTTTCACTTTCAAAATCCGTCCTGCGGGCCGGATTGAAACCTCTAGCGGGCCGGTTTTGGCCCGCGGGCCGTACGTTTGAAACCCATGGTTTATTTTCATCAACCCTGTTTTCTGGGACCCTCGCCTGTTTGTGGATTACGTTCTGGATCACTGTTTGGATTTGTCTGCCTCTCTTTCCTTAATAAAACCTTCCGTTCTAAACTGCGATTACTTCCGTCCTTTATCCGCTACGTCACGATATGTGATAGAGTGTTGAGAAAAGCAGAAAGTAGTAAAGTCTGAACACAGCAGACAACAGGAATGCCATCAAACTGTTAAGAAGTTTAGATACTATATAATTCCCTGAACTTTGGATTCATGGTAGAGTGCAGGTATAACCTTTTCCAGTGTTTCACATTAACTATATAGACTATGGTGCCCCATCATGGTCTAATTTCCTCCGCTATATTTTCATAATGTGTAAATATTTGTACTCTTCTCTCCAACACTGTATTTTGCGCAGTGGCGTCAGCAAAGGCTCTCTCAATCCAAATGAATGAACAGCAGTGAACACATCAGCTGATACTGATGGGTCACTCGTTATTACGTTGTTTATGCTTCATAACTGATAAAACATCCTGCTGAAAAACGTTAGACAGAGACACATTCAGAAAGCTAGAGAACCAGAGAGGCGGAGAGACACACAGGGGCCAGAGTAAGGGCTAATTTAACATAGTCACTTTTTTTTTCATCTTGCATTTTGTCTCCCTGTGTCATTTAGTACATAATAATTGTCAGTCGAATGAGCCTTTAATACTTGAGGAAAAACGTACATATGCCTGTAGCAATAAGGCCAAGCCAAGATTGAAAGGTGATATAGCAGTTTCAATTTTATTTAGTGTAATGCAAGGTAGTGGTCCCTTACATTTGTTTGTGAGGGATTAATTAAATCAGACAAAACCCAAATATCACTTAATATACAGGATAGGCCACACTGCCTGCAGCTGTCAACTTCATTGAAAACCTTTCTTTAACTGCACTTTCTGCTAATAAACATCAGTCACACAAATGCAATAAACAAACTGCTCCAAATAGACAAAACAAAATTTTGTAAGTACAAGATACAGCACTAAGAAAGTTAAAATGATCACAGTGCAAAAACTGGAAATAGACTCTTTCCCTAGTAACAATTCGATAATGATTTTCTAAAACCACTGTCACTGTATGTAAGGAGGATTCATCTACAATTTGTGCTTTCTTTTAGTCTTACAGCCTACATCATGCGTTGTGGCACACTGGATTGATGGACACCAGTTGAGAAAACTAAGGTCAAAAAGCATTGATAAACAAATAGTGCATGAGGGCCACAAAGACTCTATAAATTCTTGAATGTTTCACACCAGAGGGATGGACATTTGTTGGAAAAGTCCTCACATACAAATGCTGCATGAGGAACTTAAAGACTGTGCGTTGCCAAATATTGTATGTTGTACAGCTGTGCTGAACACTGTTCTAAATACAGTGAGAAGTGAGAAGATGCACATTTATAGTTCAGATTTTATAAATGATGAATGGGACAAGTTCTTGCTGTCTTACAAGTTTTAACCTGTTATTACACAGCTAACTAAAATACTACATTGTGATTGTTTTGGTTTTCAGTGGCACACCACTGAATAAAACCTGCGTAAAGTTGGCCCCTTCCACCAGTGCAAACGTCAGCAAAATAGTCTCAATCGTTTGTGCTGCTTTCGTTTCTAAAATATTAGGCATTGAATTATGGTGCGGTGACGTCACCAGCCCCACACATGCTCCAAGTTCATTCAAAATAGTCTCAATCCTTTCTGCAGGTTTTTGCTGACTGTCTTTTTTATTTTAACAATACAGTTGAAGTAACAAGGTAAAATCCAAACGACAAATCACATTAAATAGTCACATTCACGTAATTGTTACACATCCACTGTGTGTTTTCAACTTTTAAGACACAGTGGATCACAGGATGTGTGAAATGTAACACGAACTCCAAGATAAGTGTTTTTACTTGTTTCTGTGTATGTTGTTATGAGAATAACAGTCGTAATATTAACATTGTCATAAATTCACACACCATAATCTGTTGTAGCTCTGTTTATACATACATAGCCCAAGTGTCTGTGTGTGTGTGTGTATATATTATAAATATTATAATGTTTGTATGTGGGAGTGAAGTGTAGCAGATTATTCTTCTTGTAAATAAATGAAAAGTTCAATCATGAGAGGCCAGTGAAGGAAGTAAAGAGAATTGTTTATTGAACAAATGATATGATTTCTCTTGAAAAAGTCTTTGGCAGTTCGACTCTAAAAGGCCTATAATTGCGCCTATAATTCAATGCCTAATATTTTATAAACGGAAGCAGCACAAACGATTGAGACTACTATGGACTAAAAGTTTGCAACAAATGCAAAATGCAAGGCAGAGGCAAACACATGAAACAGGCACAGGTCAGGTGATAAATAAACAGGATATCAGAGGTAGGGCAAACACACAAAAACAAAGTCAATGTCAGAACTAGTAGAAAACAGGCCAAAAATGTAATTCTAATTCCAAGAATTTAATCTCTCTCTCTCTTTGCCAGTATCAGCCAGAGGAGGATGTCCTCCAGTAGAGTTTTTAATTTATTTATTTTATTTTTATACCACTCCGTGGTATCGACTTCAGTATCGAGTATCTTGTAGTTTTGGTGCTATCGGTACCGACGACTAGATTTTTGGTATCGCAACAACCCTACTGAGAATTTAACAGTTGTATGGGTCCAAGAATTTAATTCTGATTCCAGTATCAGCAAAATGTTAACAGGTTCATTTTTCAGATTCATTTTCAGGAATTAAGCTCATGGAACTCGAGTGTGAAGGGGTGGTGGAGCCTCAGAAGCCCTCTCAGTATGTGGGGTCCCAGACAATTGTCTACCTTACCTGCCCTGTAGATACGCCTCTGGGTGTGCCTGATCAGAATTCCAGTGATTGAGAAAAAGACAGTGTGTGTGTGTGTGTGTTCTGGGAAGTGTAGTTCATGATGGCCATGTCTGTAGACCGTGAAGCATGTTGGGAGATCTATGATGTTCTTGTGGTGAATCCATAGTTGTCATTGCACAATTCCTCGTGAAGATTTGAACACCAAATAGGAATGAGAGTCTGTAGTTTTGTAATGGATTGTGGTGTAAGTGGACAACTGACTTGTTGCACCACTAGAGGGAGGTAGAGAGCACTGTCTTAATCATAAGTGGCCATCAGCCCCACCTGTCTTCAGTCAATCTTGCCACACATGCAGTCCTCTTCAAAAGTATTGGAATTCTTTTGTTTTTGCTATACACTGGACATTTGGGTTTGAGTTCAAAAGATGACAAACGATCACAATTGAAGCTTTAATTTTCC
The DNA here is from genome assembly GCA_012411365.1 of Ameiurus melas. Taxonomy (NCBI): domain Eukaryota; kingdom Metazoa; phylum Chordata; class Actinopteri; order Siluriformes; family Ictaluridae; genus Ameiurus; species Ameiurus melas. The sequence continues at coordinate 1,021,317 of JAAGNN010000031.1, read as the reverse complement.
TGATATATACATCTAGATGTGATAAGCAACTTAGAATATTTTGAGGTGAGCAAAAATATTGGAACAGAGAGTCTTCAAGGAAACCAAAGTAAATAACACTATTTGGTTGCATATCCCTTCCTTGCAATAAATAATGAAGCGGCGATCCACTGACATCACCAAATTGTTGCACTCTTCTTTTGTGATGCTTTTCCAAGCTTTTACCACAGCTTCATTCAGTTGTTTGTTTTGAGGTGTTTCCCATTTTACTCTCCCCTTCAGGAGGTGAAATGCATGCTCAAATACACAAATCCCAAAGGCCATGCACCAAAATAAAGTGGAAAGATTACCTAGAAGAGTGACTCTAGTTTATTATAACAGCAAAGGGGGACTAAATCTATAAATCTATAATCGCATATGGGTTTGATTGTATTGTTGGTAAATTTTTTTTCATCTTTACACCCACACACAATCAATGCGAAGCAGAGAAATTATGAACACAACACTACCAAACCCCTGAAAGGCAGGGTACACCCTGGACATCGCAGGGCACAATCACATACACACTCACACACCCATTCATACACTAGGGACACTTTTGGTCATGCCAATCAGCCTACCATGCATGCCTTTGGACTGGGGGAGGAAACCGGAGTACCCGGAGGAAACCCCCGCAGCACAGGGAGAACATGCAAACTCTGCACAAACAGGGCCACGGTGGGACTCGAAAAGGATGGCAGGTTGCAAGGGAAATTTTCCACTGTATTTTCACATCATCACTTTGGCACAAACCTCATGAATGTGAAACAGTAAAGCGCTTTGGAAACACTAAGGTTAAAAAAGAGCTAAATAAGTGCAGACCATTTACCATTAACATGCCTGCTCCTGCCTCGTGCTTTGGGATCAGTCGACTGTACATTTCTGAATGTGTACTTAAGCCTCGTCAGTCTCTATCCCCGGGGCAGATCGTTGCCGTTGCTTTGTACAGCAGATATTTCGTTGTGTGTGTTGATTTCTCCTGTGTATGACCTTCTGCCTGTTCTTGGCTTTGTATCTGCGCTGTTCTAACTCTTCACCAAAACTGCTTTATCCTGGAGAAGAGGTTTGAGGTGAGACTAGTCATACGCCAGTTCTCGTGAGTTTATTATAGTTAATGCTGAAAGACAGAAGAGCATCAATGTAAACACAAAACATCAGCATAAACACCAACACACACACACATTATTCAGTATGATACAGTAGAGTAAAGGGACAGTAAGTCAGTAACTCACTATAATGTCTCCAGTTTACAGTGTGGATCCTTCAGTAGATCAGAGAGCAGCTTCACTCCTGATTCTCCTGGATTATTACCGATCAGATACAGTTCTCTCAGGTGTGATGAGTTTGACCTCAGAGCTGAAGCCAGAGGAGCACAACCTTCATCTGTAATACTGCAGTAATTCATCCTGCAAGAAAGAAAACCTTCTCACACTTAACACACTCAGTTTTAGTTCTGAAAACATCAACTACACAAAATCTTTATATACAGAACATTTACTCTCCATCTCACACACACCACAATGACAATATATCACATCACTACAATTACAATCACCACAGATGGAAACTGTACCTCAGTGTCTCCAGTGTACAGTGTGGATTCTCCAGTCCAGCAGAGAGCAGCTTCACTCCTGAATCCTGCAGTTTATTGTAACTCAGGTTCAGTTCTCTCAGTCTGGAGGAGTTTGAGCTGAGAACTGAGGACAGAACTCTACAGCTTTCCTCTGTCAGATTACACCTCCACAGACTGGAAGAGAAATGATGAAGTGTTAGATTTATTTATCTGATTGTGAAATGAGGTATTTCCATCAGGTGGGAAATAAAGTGCTTACCTGAATACAAGGTTCTAATGTCAGGATAAAAATATTAAATGAACAGCCTGTGTATAAACAATAAACTAGTATTGTCATGTTATTAAAGTAAATTTATTAATTTTTTTAATAAATTTAAAATAAATTTTAATTTTAAATAATTTTTTTAATTTAAATTTATCTGCTCTTTATTCTGACCCTCAACCAGGGAGGTGGGAGGTAGCCGGTGAAGTCACCTCCTTGAAATTAGGTTTTTCATGGTTACGTTGACATCTGGGGAACCAAGTGTTGTCAAAGCCAAGAAACCTGGAACTGTGGAGAGCCTGCAGTCAAAAAGGGAAAGCCACAGAGCCCGTGCTAAAACGAGAATAAATATGGGCGTGGCTTTTGAGAGGTGGAGAAAACACAGATCTGAAGGGATTGAAGACAGTGATGCTTTTTTTCCTGTTAAACAGGTCAGACATTTCAGTAGCTCAATAGGTAGCTAGCTAACTTGATTCAGCTGTTTGTTTGTTTTGCTATGGTCAGTGTGGTAAACTGCACTTATTTTCTGCTAGCTATGAGAGAGAGCAACTCTCCTCTACTTCAAGAAGTCTCACGAGACAAATAAGCAACTGCAGCTTCAAAAACAAGCCCAATATTAGTATATCCTGTTACAGGCTCAATGTAAACAGACTCAATAAATGATCCAACAACATATTAAACTGAAACCACTCGCAGTTTAAAACTAGGGCTGCAATTAATGATTTTCATAATCGATTAGTTGGCCGATTATTTATTTATTTATTACTAATAATCAATTAATCGTACGGGGGCGAACTGTAAGTGCCATTTTTTTTTTATTTAATATAAAATCCACAACGGTTACAAATCCACAAAAGAGTTTTACAAATAAAAAATACAATTTTACACAACTGTTTGTCCAAATATATAAGACTGAAAAGAACCCAATACACACACCAGAATATATATTATTCATTTAAATTAATTACATTTAATTTATTATTAATGTTAAATATTAATAAAATAAATAGAAATGCCAGTTTAATATATAGCCTATAATTGTTGTAGAGTGAGGGGGGACCTTGTGGATTGTTTGAAATATTCTAGGGGTCCAAAGCTCACAAGATGTTGAGAACCACTGGTCTAGTGTATGAATTTTAGAAATTTAAAATCATCTCAAAAGGGAACACATTAGTTTTTTACTAACCTGAAAGTTTGCCCCCATCCGATTAATCAGAAAAATATTCGGCCAACTACTGGATTATGGAAATAATCGTCAGTGGCAGCCCTAATATTTTATAATATATATATATATATATATTAATTAGTATTTATGCTTACATGTTATGGATGCACAAAAAGCACTGAATTCTACAGTCCTAGCAATCCCGGGTTGATTGGTAGAACCTGTCATTCCCCAGGGACTGGTACAAATACCAGGTTCAATTACATTTTATTGTTGGTGTGAAATTTAATTTGACTCTCTGAATTATCTTTGGTTTATTTTATCCATCACTGTGACACTTGAAATTATACACAATATCCCGGAAATCGATTTTTTTTAGAGCAATCGAGAGACCAGAAGGAGTAGAGAGTGAGTAACAAGTGTGAGAGAGTGACAGAACATTTCCTGATTGGTCTCTTTCTGCTAGATAGACCTATCAGTTTTCTCTGTGGGCAGGCTTTAAAGTCTGTCTGTCTGTCTGTCTGTCTGTCTGTCTCTGTCTGTCTCTCTCTCATTAATCAGTTCAGTATCACTGTAGCGTCATGTCCAAAAAAAAATAAAAAAAAGAACACACACACCCCAGATTACACTTAAGTGTACCCCTGCTTCATAGGAGTAAAACAAAAACAACAGTTTTCAACAGCGACTCTTTGATTGCCCATGGTGGGTTAGATGATTGTAAAAGACATGTTGAGATGAGTTTAACAGGTGTCATTTGTTCATTAGCATAGCTAACGTTATTTAAACTAGCTGGCTAGCTGCTAAGGAGCTAATTTGTTGATGTCCCACTTGATGAGGCTAAACCCCCGATAGACTTGCTTAAAGTTGTAGTAGAATAAAAATACGGCTAAATTAGTTGAATAGAATATAATAGCACATATTATTTTAGTCACATTTAGCACTTAGACTACCAACTTATTTTTAAAAATGAGATATATATATATATATATATATACACACACACATACAAATAGAGAGAGAGAGAGAGAGAGAGAGAGAGAGAGAGAGAGAGAGAGAGAGAGAGAGAGAGAGAGAGAGAGAGAGAGAGAGAGAGGTGAGATGGGGTTTCAGGGGTGGTGGAGCTACCTCCCTGAGATGAGTTTTTGCACAGTAGGATGTCAGCATAAAGAAGATAAGAAAGATAAGAAATTAATCGATGTCTCCCGGCCACACCTGAAACGCGCATACAGCCGCCTCATCATGTGAATACTGAACTGAGTTCACTTTAGAGGTTTATTATGTTTGGATGGTGAAATAAATGCACACACATCATGTCAAAACGCAGGCCTGGCCACATATTCATGCAAACACAGTCGGTTATGATTTAAGTGAATGTAAACAGGTGGGGAAAAGGTGAAGGTGTGTCAATACAGTATATTAGGTCTGTGCATTAGGTCTTAAAGTGACAGCAGTCTAATAAACCTGCTGCTGTCTGTGTCATTAATGTTCATCAAACAACAAAACACAAAGAGAAAATCACTCACTCACTCATTTGACTGAATAACTTCAGAAAATCTAATAAGAATCGCTGTATATGTCATACAGTGAATTCTATTTAATTTCACATTTAATTGTTTTATATAATTTCTGTAGTATTTCTTAGTTGAATATTACTGATAGACCTACCTAAGAAAACATATCGTTATCGTAAAACGTATCGTGTAGTCATATCGCCCGCCCCTAAATATTAACATTTGGTAATTCCAGTCTTGAATTTTCACGTAAAATGTGAAATGTACTTAATGTAGTAAATCTCATAAACCCTGCTGATGTTTTTTATTATTTTAGAAATTAAAATGAAAAAAGTTACAAGAACAGAGCTGTGTTCAGAAATGAGTTTGTTGTGATTCATAGACAGATTACAAGCAATAATAAAGCATGAAGCTTGTTGTTATGACATGCTGCTAAATGTAACTCTACTCTGTACTCTGTACTCTCTCTCTCTCTCTGTCTCTCAGCCTATATAACTGTGGGGGAGAGGCATCAAATCACTGAAATATCAACTCGAACTGGAGGACACAATATTGTGTGACAATAACAAAACAGCTTTATTTGTATTTTCATACACTTGTAATCTAATTTCAAATCTTTTTTCAATGTAATTACTTTCTGGACTCGGACAGAATCGACTCGGACTTGGACATTAAAGACTGGGACTAAAGTCTAACTCGGCCCGTTTTGGACTCGGACTCAGACTTGATTGGTTAAGGACTTGGTCTCGATTCGGATTCGACAAAGGTGGACTCGGACCCAACGCTACTAAATATATTTAAAAATCAGCTTCATCACATTTATTTACCTTGGCTTTCAATTAGGCCTCTTCATTTTAGGCTTAAAACTGATTATATATTTTTTTTTTTAAATCTCATAATGATCTAATTTAAATGTTATTTTCTGTTTGATTACTTATTTATTTCTTAAGGAATTTTTAGATTTTAATATTGTATTTATATCTTTAATGTTGTGTTGCAATATTTTAGTTTTAATTTGAGCTTGTTAGCAGATTCCATGGCTAATGCGGCTAAAGTGCCAGAGTTATGTCGTCATTTTTATTTTTAACCTGAAAACACACCTTTATTATGCACAATACAGTAAGGTGATTGTGTAGGTTTTCTGTGAATCATTTTACACCAGACTGCTTTGTGAATAAGGCTCAGTTATATTACAACTAGTAAAAAGGCTTAAAAAAGGTCTCCTTTAATATTATATTTGTCATTTATTTTATTTTCCACTGTTAAGCACTTTGAGCTGCATTTTATGTAGGAAATGTGCTATATAAATAAAGTGATTATTATTATTATTATTATTATTACTTAGTGTGTGCGAGGTGTGTGTGTACCTCAGTATCTCCAGTGTACAGTGTGGATTCTCCAGTCCAGCAGAGAGCAGCTTCACTCCTGAATCCTGCAGGTTATTGTTACTCAGGTCCAGTTCTCTCAGTCTGGAGGAGTTTGAGCTGAGAACTGAGGACAGAACTCTACAGCTTTCCTCTGTCAGATTACACACACACAGCCTGGAAGAGAAATGATGAAGTGTTAGATTTATTTATCTGATTGTGAAAAGTGTTTACCTGAATACAAGGTTCTAATATCAGGATAAAAATATAAAATGAACAGCCTGTGTATAAACAATAAACTAGTATTGGCATGTTATTAACCCCTTAAGCCCCGACATTCCACCGGCAGATATGAACACATACCTGAGTTCAGCATTGATTTGTTTGTGATCTCACACAAGACAGTAGTGGTTAATGGCTCATATGAAAGTAGATACTTAAGACTTTTTAGAATTAGCCGTTATTTCAAGTATTACTTATTTTACCTAGTCTACCTGGGGCAACATATTCAGAATTTTCTTTTTTTTTTTTTATTATAAAAAAAATATTTACTTTGAGCACAATTGTTATATCTTCACAGCAAATGTTGACATCAACCACATTCCTGGTCTCAAAGATGCTCCAAGTACTTGTCCATGAACCCCAAAATATGAGGAAGTTATCTCGAACCACTAAAATTGTGTGTAAGGTTATCCAAACATGTAAAAACCTCTCCAAATGGCACAAAATGAAAACAAATGGCAGCAGCATGAACTCTGTTACACAATGTGTAATTTCACACACACACAAAAAGTCTTAAACATACTTGTAAAATATAATGTTTATTAAAAATAGTTCCAGAGCCCAGGGTGAAGGAACACTTGTTCTCCTAATGGCTCAAATGATAGACACAAGTGACCAGTAGAAAACTAGCGATCAGAAAAGAACTGCCAAACATGCAAAAACCTGCTGTATAAAGTTTTGCAGGAAGACCGCTAGAGGGAGCTGTCATTTACTGATAGTTTCTCTGCACGGCCCTGTAGCACTGTGCTGATTGCCCTGTACCCGCTGACACACAACACTCAAGACCAACGGATGCACGCATAAAAGGTTTGGTTGTGCTGATTACGTGTTTGATTTTCTCAGCCTCTGATTGGTCAATCATGTCGAGTTTGGGCTGTTTGAAAGCTACAAGTATCTACAATTGGTCCATGTAGGTGTCAATCAAGTTAGACTGCCTAATTAAAATTTAGGAGGCGGGTTGTTCAGCATAGCCAAAGCAGATTAGCTTTTTTAGAATGTGTCTCAGTTCAGTTTATGGCTAATTATTAAAATTCCAGTGGAGTGGGATATTAAAACACTTAATGCATTTTGAAGAGGACATTTGTGATTAAATATGGAACTTTGCGTTTGTTTTCTTCAATAAAGCTGATGGACTTTATACCGATGGAAATGTGCATGATTTATAAAACCGCGAGCGAACTGGATTTCCGTCTATGTAGGTAATGTAAGGTAGTAAACGTTTCTACAAGTCCGATCTTGGGTTAAATGTTATAATTTTATTGTGGCAGTTGTATACGGTGTTTTACTATCAAAAAAGCTTTAGTCCTGCTCTCCGATTTATCTCTGTCTCAATGTTTTCGTGGAGAGGTGTGAAGTGTTTGCCCAGCAGGGAGCTCAAACTCCGCCCCTTTCCCCCCCTCTGCTACCAGCAGTTAAAGCGCTGCTACAACTGCACAACTATTATTTTCACAATCTATTTGTTGGTCGATTATTTATTTATTACTAATAATCAATTTTCGTATGGGGGCGAACTTTCAGTGGCATTTTTCTTTTATTTAAAATATAATAATAATAATAATAAAGTAGTATTACTGTTGTTGGTGTGTGTACCTCAGTGTCTCCAGTGTACAGTGTGGATTCTCCAGTCCAGCAGAGAGCAGCTTCACTCCTGAATCCTGCAGTTTATTGTGACTCAGGTCCAGTTCTCTCAGACTGGAGGAGTTTGAGCTGAGAACTGAGGACAGAACTCTACAGCTTTCCTCTGTCAGATTACACACACACAGCCTGGAAGAGAAATGATGAAATATCAGAACTCTGACCTCAAACACACAAACACAGCCATAATCCAGCTAAAGTTTACCATGTAACAGAAATGTGAGTTTGTTTCTCTTATACACAGAAATCAGAGGACAGGACACCACATCAGTACTATTATTATTATTATTATTTATTATTATTATAAACAAATGCTTTAATATTATTATAAAGCATTGTTCAAACAAAAGACCCTTATGTTTTCATTCCTTTAAGGATTGTTGTAACTGATGATGATAATAATAATAATAATAATAATAATAATAATAATAAATGTAACCCCTTCCGCGCCGGAAGTGTAATATTAGATAACGTTACTACAGTAAATGGTTTTAATTAACAGGATCCTGAGTATTTAGCAGTTGATGGTGAATTGGCTAACCTCTATTTACCAGATGTTATACTATAACAGGCAGAAATGTATGTAAATTATTTAATCCCTAAAACATTTATTATGCTAAACAAAAAAAAAACTGTATACATATATTAGAAACAAAACGTAGACCAGTGACTCAAACACTCCTTTCTAATTATTAAACAACAGGAACAGTACAGTTTGGATTTTACCACTTAAACCCTTTAACTGTTCAGAACCTTCACCACTACTAAACACCGCTACTAAAACCTCTCCGTTACTCACACCTCTGGAACAGAATAATTAGCCGACTTGGACACGAGCTGAGAGAATGAATCCACTGCACGCGAGGTTCCAGAAGGTTCCAGGAGGTTCCAGAAGGTTAATTCAGCGATGAAGTCCCTCCTTCAACAGGCGTAGTAGCTACCATGCTACCGAGCACAGTTTAGCACAGTTCTCCACAGTCCTCGTCCTTCAGTTTCACAGCGAAACTGTGACTGGCGGTTACAGCTGTCCGTCCCTCACGAAGACATTAGCTTAACGTCCACAAGTTACAGTTTGTACTTAGCTTTGTTTTTCCCAAGCTAGTGCAAAACAAACAAACGCAGCTAAGCTAGCACTTCACCAATTTACCGAGCTGATAGTTGCTCTCAACTTTTCGCTGAATAAAATATTTGTGCCACTACTTTAATAGAAGTTTAGTCTACAAACATCACCTCTGCGTTAAAACCGGTTCTCTTTTTCCCGCTCTCCTCCCGCGTGTTTCTCCCACTCCCCTTCGCTACTTCTCCCCCACCTTTCCTTTTTTTCTCTCTCCCCCTCCCCAACAAAGGTGACATCTGATTGGCTAGGAGTTTAATTAAACAGGCAACCCATTGGCTTGAACTACTCCAATGGAAACCAATTGCAACGCATCCAGAAACAAAGGACCATGGGAAATGTAGTCTCAATTGAATCCACCCAAAAATGCAGCAAGCACACCATTTATTCAACTACATTTTTTGGAGGTGCCTACACTCTCCCCCCACCAAAAATCCAGCATGCCCCCATGCTGGCTACATTAATTAGAACTAGTTAACTAATTACTATGTACTATAAATGGGCCTTCACAATGTGATAACAGGTATTATAATAGGAGAAAATAGTGATCTCTTAGTCACACATGACTTGCATTGAGCAAAAGAGTTACACCACCATGCATGATTGTAGTGTTCAAGAAAGTGCATTATGGGTGAGCGAACTGCATGAACACTATTATGCTTTACCCCTACAGGCTCTGCACTAGGCTCACCTAGCCTTGAATACGTCAAACGTTCTGCAGGTTTTCTTTGTCTCTCTGACCTCCTTATTTCTGGTTCCGGATTCTCTGCATCTGCCATGTCTGTAGTGCAAACAGTCTTCATTGAACATTCCTTTTCTACCTCCCTATTCTCACCTATCCCCACAGATACATCTTCAGAAGGTGGTAAACTCACTACAACTTCTGGCACGTCTAGAGCTGAGTAAGGAGTGTTGGACTCTGTAAGCCTTGCATCACCTCTTGGCTTAACACAGCTTTCCTCTGACTGGTTGGCTATCAGGTCTTCAAGGTAATGGCCATACTCTGACTCAGAGTCTGAAGAGTACTGCTCTCCCAGGGGGATATCAACTGGAGGATAAATTTTTCCAACATTGGGTGTTTGCTTCCTCTCCTTCGACCGTTCTGCGCCTGAGAGCTCTTGGAGAAGGAGTAGGTTTGAGAGTCAACCTCAGGGCTTAATCTTACTTCTTGTCCTAAGGGCAAAAGATGATTGTGGTGCATGACTTTGACGGGTCCTGAACCACTTACAGGTGTAAGACGATAGCGGGGAAGATCAGACATTTGACTCTCAACCACGTAAAGGGTTGCACTCCAGCGATCTGCAAGCTTTTGTTTTCCTTTCAGGCCAAGGTTTCGAATAAGGACTCCAGGATTCAAACAATGATAACGCACCTTCTGGTCGTTATCTCTTTGTTACCTTGGTTCAACTTGGCAGAAGCAGCCTGGGCCAACTGATAAGCTGCTTGTAGTTCTCTTTTCATGTTAGCCACATATTTCAGGTATGATGTTGCCGAAGTTCCATCAGCTGACACACCAAAACAAACGTCCACGGGAAGTCGGGCTTCTCTACCAAACATTAAAAGGTAGGGTGACAACCCGGTGGCTTTATTGGGTGTACAATTGTATGCGTGCACAAGATGCAAAGGTGCTGACTCCATCTTGACTTTTGACTAGGCTTAAGAGTTCCTAACATGTTCAAAAGAGTTCTATTGAGCCTTTCAGGTTGAGGGGACACCTTGTGGATGGTATGGTGATGTTCTTGATTTCTTTACACCCAGCATGGTCAACATCTCTTTCACCAACTGACTCTCAAAATCTTTGCCCTGGTCAGAATGGATGCGATTGGGAAGGCCGTAGTGAATAAAGTGCTACTCCCAAAATGTCCGGGCAACAGTTATGGCTCTTTGATCTCTAGTTGGGAAAACTTGAGCATAACGTGTAAAATGGTCAGTTATTACCAACACATTACTCACATTACGGGAATCTGGTTCGATGGTAAGGAAATCTATGCACACAAGGTCCATGGGCCCCGAGCTTGTAATATGTGACAGAAGCCCTGCTTTCTGTGGCAGGGTTTTTCGCTTTATGCAGCGTTCACACGTCTTGCTACGCCTCCACGTCTAACTTCATGCGTGGCCCAGAAAAATCTGTCAGAGATAAGGGCATAAGTCTTGTCAAAGCCTAGATGTCCATTATTATCATGCAAAGACTTCAGAACGATGCTATGATACTGTTTGGGGGCACAAGCTGTCACCATGATTGCTGGTCCGACTGTCTGACTGTTCGGTAAAGTAGACCTTGTTCAATGGACAGTTTCTCCACTCTCGTTTCAGAAGCGTAACATCTGGGTGACTTTTCAGCATTTGACTTGCTGGGTTGTTTTGGCTGACAGCTAGCCATGCCTCTCCGATACAGGGGTCATTTTTCTGAGCAGTTTGAAGCTCAACTGAGCTGAAACTGGGCACATGATCAGTGATTACTGTAGTAGCTTGAGAGAATGCTTTGGGAACTGTTGAAACGGATGCTCCTATGTGGTTAATGACACATGACAAAGCCGTTCAGCCATTTTGTGTGCCATGAAGCATTCTGACAGAGAGCTTGTACTCCTGTAACTGGAATCTCCTGCCAGTCATCAGGTGTTGCGCCACGTGAGGCGGCAAGACAATGAGTCTGCGTCAACATTCTGCCGACCTGGTCTATACTTCAGACTAAAGTTGTAGGTGGATAGGGCCGTATAGCGATGACCAGTAGCATCCGAGTTTGGCTGACGTCAGGATGTACGCTCAGTGGATTGTTGTCAGTTCTGACTTGTACAGTAGCCCCATAAAGGTAGTCATGAATTTTATCACAATTGCCCATTTGAGAGCTAAAAACTCCAGTTTGTGACCGGGATAGTTTTTCTCAAATGGCGAGGAGCTTCTGCTGATGAATGCAACTGGGCGGAAAACCTTCATCGTGTTGTTGGTATAAGACACCACCTAGCCCCTCCAGGCTAGCATCCACATGCAATACATATGGCTTCTGAGGATCAGCAAACATTAAAACAGGTGCTGTAGTGAGCCGGGTCTTGAGTTCTTGGAAGGCATTTTCACATTCCTCAGTCCACCGAGAGCCCAAAGGGTTCCGAAGGCTTCAAATAAGTCTTGTCAATGGTTTGGCATTTGTACTCGCTCTTGAGAGAGAGCGAGGAGGATATGCCTGGAGAAGTCCATTGAGTGGGCGGCAGAGCTTGGAGAAATCCTTCACGAAACGGCGATAGTAGCCACAAAATCCAAGAAAGGATCGTAGTTCCGTCACAGTCTGGGGTCTCGGCCAAGAAATGACGGCCTCTATCTTGGATGGGTCAGTTGCTATGCCATCCTGTGACACCACATGTCCAACATAGTTGACAGAAAATCCATCCAAACTGGAACTTGTCGAGTGATACTTTCAGACCCTCTTCTTTGAGCCGGTCAAGCACTTTGAGCAGCCGCTCGTGTTCTTCGAGTGTGTGTCCGAACACAATAATGTCATCCAGATACACTAGCACCTCCAGAAAGTTCATGTCGCCAACAGTGCGCTCCATGACTCTTTGAAAAGTAGCTGGTGCTCCTAAAATCCCTTTCGGGGCATGTGTTCGAATTGATTGAAGCCTAATGGACAAATAAAAGCAGTTTTCTCCTTGTCAGCCTCTCCCATGGGTACTTGATAATATCCGCTCCACAGATCGAGGACACTGAACCATTTACTCCCAGACAAACAATGAAGAGCGTCTTCGATCCTTGGGACCGTGTACTGATCTGGTACGGTCCGGAGGTTAAGAGTTCTGTAATCCACACACATTCTTACTTTGCCGGACTTCTTGCGTACGATTACAATGGGTGATGCATAGGGACTACACGACTCAGATAATGCCCTTGGCCTGTAGTTCCTGTAGGTGTTGGCGCAAATCCTCGAAATCAGCAGGTGGTAAGCGCTGTGATCTCTCTCGAAAGGGTCTTGCATCCTTCAGTCTTATCTCATGACTGGTGGTTTTGGAACAACCTACATCCCATTCGTGACAAGAAAATACCTCTCTCTGTTTCAGCATTTTCTCACAGAGACGACGTTTTGCTTCTTCTGGCATAAGAGAGGCTCCAAAGTCAAAGGATGCTGGATCCAGTTCACTTGCGACTTCCTCAGCACACTGACCACTAGGTAGAGGAACTGGGGTAACTGGGAAAATGTGGGCTAGTGGGGTTCCACGTTTCACAGAGACTTTCTTGGTTGAGAGGTTCTTGATTGTCATAGTAATGCGCTTACTGGAAACCACTGTTGCAGGATGAACCTCAGGCCTCACCCACAACTCAGGTGAAGAGGTGTCTGTAGGCTGATCTACCAATGCTAGTTGGCCTGTGAAATCACCATGAAATTTGGGAGTGCCAATGACTTTAAACATCTGTCCTGGATGCAAAATGATAGCCTTCCTTTGGGTAAACCACACAGTCCCATGCTTATTCACATCTTCTGGAGTGTCAGACTGATTAAATGTCCCATATGCTTCTCTGAGGGCGAGGTGTATTGTCAGAGTACTCATGAACTGATCTCCTGCTTGCTCCTTACAGTACTGAAACATCTTTTTCACCAACTTGGTGTTCGTCCCCACCAGTATGGCGACATCTTTATCTTTCTCATGGTCAGGGCATAATAAAGCCAAAGTGTCTATTGTCTGTGCTATTCCACTGACAGCAGATGAGAACTCAAGTTTTATGGACAGGTAACCATCATATGGGTACTGCTCAGTGCTTAAACCCCATAGTTCCAGTTCATTGAGTGGGTGGATTGGTATGTGTTTGAGGTAGGTGTCATAGAAGCTGCGGTACAAAATAGTTACCATGGAGCCACTGTCAAGGATAGCGCTTTAGTATAGATGCCTTCTATCTGGACAGGTGCAATGGAGCGGGGTCCAACTAATCCCTCAGGTAACAGTTTTGTGTCTGCCATCACAAGGGTGTGACTTTTGGGTGGAACGTATTTCAAGCGGCGCGCGCGCACCGTTCCTTCACCTGGCTCCTTGAAAGTTTTCCCTGGTGCCGGTGTACTTTGATCAGTTTCTGATGAACTTTTCTTAGATCCTCAGGCTCTTTACACTCTCTTCTTGCATGTCCATCCTGCCCACAATTGTAGCAGAAAACACCTGGCTGTAATGGTCTGAATGGTTTCACGGTAGATGGTGCATCATATGCAGAGGTATCAAGTGTTCGCTGTGTGGAGGTGGTCTTTGCTGTAAATTTCTCAGTTTTCCGGGTAACTGGAGTGACGCTCAACAGTTTGGCCACTTGAGAAGACAACTCCTTCACTTCATTTCTTAGGCTGCTAAGCTCAGATGAAATTGAAGTTGGTGGTACAGTAATGGGGGCAGCAGTAACAGTTGTTTCACTCCCTCCCCTTTGCTAATCCAATTTCTTCCTCTCTCGCACTTCCGCATCAGCTGGGAGAAGGTAGGGGGTTTTTTCCGAGTATGACTCATGCGTATACGGAGCACAATCATGTCATGAGTAAGTGCACCTTTGACTAGCTCTTCCATCCGAACTCTGTTCATGTCTGCAGCTTTAACTCCTCCTTTAAGAAGGCACGATGGAGAAGTTTGTCAAGGCGATACAGGAAATCAAACAGTTTTTCTCCTCCAACATTCTGAAATGTGCTTTTGAACTTGACCAAGATGTCATCTCCTCCTGCTCTGTAGTACCATATGCTGTGTCAAGAGCAGATAAGTAATCAGCCGCTGTGGCAGTAGGAGTGCTAATTGCATACCAAAAGCAGCTGGTCTTTAAACGCTCGCCTCTCCCACTAAACGCTGTCTCTTGCCAGCATCAGTACATTGCCACTCACGTTTTTTACTGCTCCATCCGGGCGATATTTTAGTGACTTACGTACAGGTTTCACTCTCACAATGGAGTAAACAAAAAAATTTTCTTACTAAAATTTTTAGGTCCTACCAGTAGACACTTGCTTTACTTGTCCACTAATTTGCCAATAGCAGTCACTAAATCCAAATTCACATCTGTTTTGGGGGCTTCGACTTTTCTGCTACAACAGCCTGAAAATCCTCCATAGAATTGCCTTCTTTTTCAAGTAGTGACATCAGCTTAGTACGGAAAGAATCGTCTGCGAGCAACATTCGGGGTATGAAGGCGTTCCACAAGGTGCACAATCCATGGTCCACCCTCACCTTCAATACCTATTTCTGGAGGTATAGAGTCAAGGGATAAGTCAAGGTTAGTCTCAACTAAGATGAACAACTGAGTGCCAGTTGTGTCTCCACGTCACCACCCTATCTTGGTACGGCCAAAGACTTTAACTGTGTCTAGGACTTATTATCAATGGTCTCCTTGCTAGTGTATATTGGAACATTACTCAATAGTATAGTACGAGACGGATTGACAGTCTGCTGCAGACCCCACTGAACTGCTTGAAGAAAATCCATGACTAAAATACACTACAGGTACTGAAAGTTTTACTGAAAGAGTGTTGCTTACAGGTGTTTGGTTTTGTGTTAAAGGTTACTGACAACAAAAAAATCTAACTTTGCCTATCTGGTAAACAGAGAGAATCCCAGCCGTTGCCTCCAAAATGTAACCCCCTTCCTTAGATAAGGTTACTACAGTAAATGTTTTTAATTAACAGGATCCTGAGTATTTAGCAGTTGATGGTGAATTGGCTAACCTCTATTTACCAGATGTTATACTATAACAGGCAGAAATGTATGCAACTGATTTAATCCCGAATAGCGTGGTGCCTCCACTGAAGAATTACCCCCCACTCACTATTAGCAATATTGTTATTCCCCAGAAACAAATTGTATATATACTAGGCCAAATATATATAAACCTTCAATTAAAATCAAAAGAAAAGTTCAGTAAAGCCAGGTAGTATGCATTACTAAAACATTTATTATGCTAAGCAAAAAAAAACAAACTGTATACATATATTAGAAACAAAACGTAGACCAGTAACTCAAACACTCCTTTCTAATTATTAAACAACAGGAACAGTACAGTTTGGTTTTACCACTTAAACCCTTTTTACTGTTCAGAACCTTCTCCACCAAGCGCTTGGTTTTCTGTTGGTGCCCGTGAGTTGGGTCACATACAAACAAAAAACTCCTTGGTTCCTTTAATGAATCCTAAACCCTCCATTACTCACACCCTCTGGAACAGAAGAATTAGCCGACTTATGGACACGTAAGATGATAGAATCAATCGCTGCCCGCGCGTCCAGCAAAGGGTTAATTCAGCGGCGCCAGGTTGGGATGTAGTCCCTCCAACAAAAGCGGTAGTAGTAGGCTACACCCATGCTGGCGTTTGCCCCGACAGCTGTCCGTCCCTCACGAAGACATTAGCTTGGTACACTCCGCGTTACAGTTTGTACTTAGCTTTGTTTTTCCCAAGCTAAGTTACAAAACAAAACAAACGCGCTTAAGCTGCACTTCACCTAACAGTTCACCAAATTTACCGAGCTGATAGTTGCTCTCGACTTTTCGCTGAATAAAATGATATTTGTGCCACTACTGTAATAGAAGTTTAGTCTACAAACATCACCTCTGCGGTTAAAACCGTTGTTTTTCCTTTCACTCTCCCGCTCTCCATTCCGCTTCTCCCCTTACTTCTCCCCTCCCCTTCGCTACTTCTCCCCTTCGCTACTTCTCCCCTCCGCTACCACTTCCTTTCGCTACTTCTCCCCCGCTATTTCTACTTCTCCCCTTACTTCGCTTCTCCCCATTACTTCTCCCTTCGCTACTTCTCCCCTTCGCTACTTCTCCCCTTCGCTACTTCTCCCCTTCGCTACTTCTCCCCTTCGCTCTCCCCTTCGCTACTTCTCCCCCCCTTTCCTTTTTTGTTTCTCTTGCCCCTCCCCCAACAAAGGTGACCTCTGATTGGCTAGGAGTTTAATTAAACAGGCAACCCATTGGCTTGAACTACTCCAATGCAAAACCAATTGCAACGCATCCAGAAACAAAGGACCATGGGAAATGTAGTCTCAAATGAATCCACCCAAAAATGCAGCAAGCACACCATTTATTCAACTACATTTTTTGGAGGTGCCTACAATAATAATAATAATAAATGATCATCAGTTACAGTGGTACTTAAAGGACTGAAAGATTGAAAGGTTAATAAAGACAACAAAGATTTACAAAAATTCAGGCAAAACAACTGTAGAATGATACCAACATTTACGGCACCAAACTAGAAAAATGTACAGCTCTTTTCCTTGGATAAAAAGATTTCAAAGATTACTACTGTGCTGAAATCAAACAAAGTTGCTTCCACAGCTACAATCTTCCGTGTACCTCCATTAATATTGGCACCCTTGGTATATATGAGCAAAGAAGGCTGTGAAAAATTGTCTAAATTTAGGTTGTCTTTATTAACCTTTCAATCTTTGAAAGCAGTCATGAATATATGCAGTTATTTTGTAGGAATCTTTTTCATCGGTTTTAGAGAAAAGGTAATAAATGGTGATGTAAGGTTTTGTCCATATGGCCCAGATCTCAGTGCAGACGTAACGTGTTAGTGTAAAAAGTGAAACAATCTTCTGTAACAGTACCAGAGGTTTGTTTAAAGATGATTAGAGTAACTATTAACGAGCATTAATCCAAACAGTGCAGTTCAGTGTTACATTAAAATAACAAACCACGCAGTAATACATTTATAAATGAAAATACTCACAGCTTGCTTTCTGGAGGCTTTGACCACTGGCAGCAGCTTCAGAAAACATTCCTTGAATGGCTCATATTTACTCAAATTAAACTCATCCAGCGGTCCTGATCTGAGTTCAGTAACACAAACACCAGCGCTGAACCACTAAGCAGGAGAGAGTCTGGTTCCCCTGAGACGACTGTCATCTCCTCTGTTCAGGTAAGACTGTACTTCCTGCACTAGAGAATGATCATTCATTTCATTCAGACAGTGGAACAGATTGATGGATTTCTCTGGAGATGGATTCTTCCTGATCTTCTCCTTGATGTACTTGACTATTTCCTGTTTGCTGCGAGCTGCTTCCTGTCTGTGGCATTAAGCCTCGTAAGAGCCTGATTGGACTCCAGTGAGAGACCCAGAAGGAAGCGGAGGAACAGGTCCAGGTGTCCATTCTCACTCTGTAAGGCCTTGTCCACTGCAGTCCTGAGGAGATCAGACATGGTTGACTTGCTGAAGCGATAGAAATGGAAGGTCCAGTGCGTGTTCCACTAACGCATTTGTGTTTCCAAAAATGAAGCAGAGAAATGTGTATAAAGCAGCCAGAAACTCCTGAACACTCAGATGTACAAAGCTGAACACCTTCCCCAGGTGAAGCCCAAACTCCTCTCTGAAGATTTGGGTACACACTCCTGAATACACTGCAACTTCTCCAACATCAATGCCACACTCTCTCAGGTCTTCCTCATAGAAGATCAGGTTTCCTTTCTCGCGCTTTTGGAAAGCCAGTTTCCCCAGTGCCAGGATACTCTCTGCGTCTGCTGGAGGGTCACATTTCTGATGGTACTTTGGGTCCTTGTGTTTGATCTGAAAGATCGGAGGAAGTGTGTGGACATTTGAGTCAGAGTCTTGGGGACCTCTCCACTTCTGCTTCACCCAACATTCTCTATAGAACAGTGGCTGAGATCAGCAGAAGACTGGGATGTGGCACATGATGTAGAGGCTTCTTGAAGACTTCATATGTGTGATGATTTTATTGGCCAGGCTCTGATCACTGATCCTCTTCCTGAAGTACTCCCTCCTGAGTATCACCGAAGCCCGTAGCCCGTACCTCTTGCCTCTGTCACCTGGTCTACACACTCAGGAGTGATCTGATTGGCGCTCCTGCTCGAGAGGTTTATCCAGAGGGAGAGCAGAGGGAAGCAGATTCCCCTTTATGAGGGTTTGTCAGCAGCACATCCCGCCGGCGGACTCTGTCACATCACACAATCTCTCATTCTTCTGGAAATTTAGAGGAAGTCGACACTCATCCAGACCATCAAAGATGAACACCACTGTGTAGGAGTCACAGTCTAGTAATTCTAGTTTTCTCATTTCTGGGAAAAAGTGACAAAGAAGCTCCATCAGACTGAGATTTCTCTCGCAGCTTCTAGATTCCGCTCTAAAGGGAAGTGGAAACATGAAGGTGACGTCCTGATTTGCTTTTCCTTCAGTCCAGTCCAGAATGAACTTCTGCACAGAGACTGTTTTCTCCAGCCAACTCGCTTAGTCAGCACTCTTCTGATGGACTTGTCTTTAAAGAGACTCATTACATTTGATGGGTGTCTCCTGTGTTGCTGGTCTCCTGGACGCTGTCTCAATCTGTCTCACCTCATGTTCATTATTGACGTCTCCACTCCAACCCTCTGTGATGTAGAGATCTGTATAGATCTCATTCAGAAGTGCTGAGCTTCCATGCTGTGAGAGTCCTTCATTAATTCTTATAAACTTCTCTCTCAGGTTTTGTGTTCTGACTATGCAACAGTGGCCACAGACTCTAATAAACAAAGTAATAACATGTTTTAATGCAAAATCACTGAGCACAATATAAAATATAAATTTTGTTCAAATGCTGCTGTTCATTCCCTAATTCATGGACTAAATATTATTGAAGGAACAGGACCACTTTTACAGGGTAATCACAATCTGGACCAACAACAGAACAACACAGAAAAGCACCAGATGTACATGATACTAAACTCAAACTTCAAACTAAAAGTGTTCATATCTAAAACTATTTCCTCTCTCAAGGTGAACCTGATGGAATAAAGCCATGACTCAGAACTCTTACTGTTGTGCGTGTGTTTGCGATAGATCTGTGTGGTTCATGTTCTTCAGGACGTGCAGTGTGATCTTCAGCGCTCCCTCTCTGACACTCTGCAGATCCTCCTCATCCTCCACCTCCCTCTCAGTGCATGCTGGGTAATCTGGACTCAGGAGCTTCCTAAACCTCTTCAGCTCATTCTTTATCAGAGTGATGACTTTGTGTTCCAGCTCCTGGTTAGAAACACACAGGAACACATCTAAATATTATAATGTTACACACTGAGACATGCTTTTATTTTATGAAAAGAAGAAAGGTCTCTTTCTATTACCACAGTTACAACTGAAATTCTGTCTGATTACCCATAATGCTGCTGCACCTCGATAAACTGTGAACTGTAATTATCTTAAATAAAAAACCTGCAACCTACTCACACACAAGTTACACACATTAAAAAGACACACACACCTTGAATATGGAGTCCAGCTGATTTCTGCTGATGTTTGATTTCTTCTTTTGTGGTCTGTGAACAAATAAAACACATGATGTAATATAGA
Source organism: Ameiurus melas (assembly GCA_012411365.1). Lineage (NCBI taxonomy): Eukaryota > Metazoa > Chordata > Actinopteri > Siluriformes > Ictaluridae > Ameiurus > Ameiurus melas. The sequence goes on along the minus strand of JAAGNN010000031.1, from coordinate 1,001,116 downwards.
CTATATGTATTCATAGCTGCACAACACACTAATACATACAGAGACAGATATTTAACACTATCCTCTTAACACAATACACTGATTTCAGGGTTTCCTCACCGCACTACACATGTTTATGAATAAAATAGTGATCTAGTCATTAATGTCCCAGGTGTAAATGTTGTTGTGTAGCACCACAGACCCTCCAGCTCAGGGACTGCAGGCTGAACTGAACTCTTAAAGCAGTTTTCCTCACTGCCAGTCCGAGAGCTGCAGCACTGCACACTTTAGTGTTTTACTGCTTCAACACCTGATAAAGATCATGAAGGGCTTCATAATGAGACCAGTGAGTTTGATCAGGTGGAACACTGCTGTAAAACACCTCACTGTACTGACCTCACATCAGGAGAACTGGCTCCGTCTCTGAACTTAAGTGGAAGTTCCATTGACTCCTCACTCTTCATGGACACACAGCTGGGTTCTGGTGAGTCTGATCTCTTTCCCTCCATCATTCTGTAATTAGAACAGAAATATCAGCAATAATTAATACTCTGCTGTCTCAGCACTGTTACACAATGTGTTCATCATTAAACACCAATAATTCCATCTTTTTAATTCAGTTACAGTCTGCACATTTATTCAAACAGGAGACACGCCCCATACCTCAGGAGTCCCAATCACAGAGAACTGACTCAGCTGGGTCTTAAAGCCTGTAGAGTTCACTGACTCAAAAGCTACACTGCTCTGATCCTCCACATTAAACAGTCCTTTTTACTCTTCTCTCAGTGAATGATTTCTCTAAACTGTTCTTAGATCAGATCAGTGATATATTCACTGCTATTAAACACCTTAAACCAAAGTTTAGTTCCTCCATAAACTAGTGAGTGTTTAGAGATACAGATCTGTTCCCATGAGACGGTGTGTATTTATTGCTGGTGAATGTAAAAGGAACTCACCTCTCGTCTTTCTCTAAGTCCTGTTCTCCAGACACACTCATGTTGGAGGTCATGTCTCCTTCTCCAGATTACAGCAAGACACACGTTTACTTCACTCCAACATCGGTGTGGTAATCAAACCCTGTATCAGCACAGAGTTCACTTACAGGAAATAGTCACGGTATCAAGTCATAAAACAACCTGTGTACATTCAAACTTCAGTACAAATCCACAACACTCTTCTGCATCTGGTGTACATTCAGTGTGTTTATATATTATAGCTTTAGATTTAGATACTCACTGTGTTTTTACTCCTGAAATGGTTTATTTTCCCCTCGGCACAAAATGGAACCGTCTAGTTTTACTTTTACTGACACCGTCTAACTGGTTGATCTGGTTTATTCTGTAGAGTAGGAAGGGCCATGGTGTGTGTGTGTGTGTGTGTGTGTGTGTGTGTGTGTGTGAGTGTGTGTGCGTGCGTGCATGCGTGTGTTTGTGTGTGTGTGTGTGTGTGTGTGTAAGCAAGCAGGCATGCTTGGGTGTGTGAAGCTAGACTCGATTTTTGCAGTTTTTCAGTGTTTCATTAAAAATAAACACCAAATATAAATATCCAGATATCGGATATCCATATTGGTCAAAATATTTAATGTGTTCAAAATGTCTTCTAATAATCCAACCTTAATCTACAAATCCCATGCATGGGTCTGTGATTTTGTCAACGCGTCTTCTGCACTGTGGAACAATAGGTCATTTAGAGACATTCTACAGTTAGAGAATTAGGTTTTCTGCATAGGAAAAGGTTTTTAGAAACACATAAATAAAAATATAGAAAATTCTCTGCCTTTTTCTGAGGTATAGTTCCATTTTTGTGTAACTGCCACATTGCGCAATTTCTGATACAATATAAAAAGAATTTTAGGTGACCTTAAGAAAACATTACACAATTTCTACTAGGGATGGGCATTTCAGGCAAAATTACTTTTCAAATTATTCATGCCATTATTTGAGTAACATTCAAATTACCGCCCACATGCACATCAGAACGGACATGTATCCTCGCAATCTATTAATTCCCAGAACACGCTGCTTACAAACGTGTGTTATCCACTCCCGACAAAGCACCCCAGAATCCACCGCTCACCCGCTCTGATCACACACAGTTCTTCCCAATCTCACATGCACATTAAAAACATTCTTATTCAATGAAAGTCTGCAAAGTAATTGCACAGTTTGTCCTAGTGCATCTGACTTTTCTAAGCCTTTTCTACTGTGTTGAATATCCTGGTTTAAGATTCTCTGGCTGTTTTTTTTTACTCCTCGTCTTCAGCTTTTCCTAGTTTATTCTGTTTGCTCATCATCAGACCCTCGGCTGTTTTTTTGGCATTGACCCCGCTTCACATTTTTGTATTGTGTGCATTATTGTTTCATTAAAATACGCTGAACTGCAATTGCATCTGATTCAGCTCCAAATTCCTGACAGATTACTTCACCCACTATGGATGCAGCAGGAGAGCAAGATTTACGCTATGCTCTTTCAGCTCAAGGACAGCTTATGGAGTGCAACAACAGCATCTCGCTGACCCTGATATGAAGGTCACTCCCGTCCCTCAACCCAAACATCCAGTACACCAATGTCTGAACTAGACAAGTATTTAGGTGATGTGTCGCTCTTTAGGGGATTTCTCCTGCAATGCTTTCTGTATTTTGCTAACCATTAGGGGAATATATGAATCACACCAGGGTGTGCTTCATGAATTGTTGAATTGTGGGGGCTACTGCGATGTGTGAGCAAAGCGGTGAGTCTACTACCTCATATGAACTATTCACTGATTTATTCTGCCATGTGTTTGATCATTCATCAGAGGCAAGGATGTAGGAGAGTTTCTTCCGAAGATGTCTCAAGGTACCTGGTAGTAGAATATGCCATTGCAGCTGGTAGCAGATGGAACACCACAGCACCGAAAGCTGTGTTCTGCCATGGTTTGAAACTACAAGTTCTCACAGAGATGGTGTTGACAAGTCATCTGCTGCACAGCCGTTGCCCCAGCCCAGAAACAGGAGCTTTCTGCGAGTCAACACCCCTCCTGAACCAATGCAACTAGGGTGCACCAAGCTGATGAAGAGAAAATAGAAAGAAGGCACCATGAGCACTGCTGCTTCTACTGTGGTAGCCCCGATCATGTCATTGGGTCTGGCCTGCTTTGCAGCAGATCCAGACCAGGGTCATCCTCGAATGGGAGCTCCACCATCCACTCCACCTCAGTTTAAGCCAATCAACTTCTCGCCTATTACTTCAGGTCACAACAATCAGGTGTGCCTTCTCTCTTGACAGCATTAACAGATTCCAGAGGAGTGGCAAACTTAATTTATCACAAACTCTATCACACACACTCTGATGTCACTGCTCAAGAAGGGGGCAAAAGTACCATTGGCCACAAACGTCCCACCTACCAGTCCCTCCTGCCACACTCAACATTGAAGGTCAGTCTGCGGGCATTTGGTAAAATCCATAGTGAACTCCATGGACAGAAATAGTCCATGGAGGAACCAGAGGAACAGAAATTGGGTTCTTGCACATGACGTAATGCCTCATAAACATTGTGCTCCCAGAGTGAGCCCTTTAGCCAGAATACACTCCAATAGCTAGAATATACTGTCGCCTACACATTTGGCCACCCCAAAGAATACATCACAGAATTCACCACCACTAACACACTCCCAATCACCAGACTTCTGATCACACACACACACACACACACACACACACACACACACACAACACACACACACACACCTGTTCCCATCTCACATGCACATAAAAGAGACTCTCATTCACTGAAGGTTTGTGAAGTAAATACTCAGTTTGTCCTAGTTAGAATATCCTAGTTTTCAATTCTCGGCCCTGTTTTTAAATCTTGTGTTTAGCTTTGCCTAGTTGACTCTGCGCATCACCTGACCCTCACCTGTTGGTATTGTCTGCATTGTTGTCCTTAAAATAATCTGAACTGGAACTGTTGCATCCCCAAATTACTGACAGTATTACACAAATAATTTGTATCCTCTCCAGTGTGTGTTTATGCACTGTACACTAGGCAGTGTCACACTGAGTGACACCTTCTAAAGCTGGCACACATTTGCTTATGAAGACCTTAATGTTTTCTTGCTGCTTGTTATGATACTGAAATTATTACGAGCATAATGGAAAGTATAAAGCCATTTGGCCACCTGAGATTTTAAGGTTTTCAACCTTTTGCCCACATTAGGCTGAGAAAGGAGTAGCGACGTGCTCACTGATCAAGCGGTGGTCCGCAAAAAAGAAATCCAACAGACACAAAAACTTTCAATCGGAATAGACACAACAATCTCTTTATATAATTTTCACAGTACTTACAATATATATACAATGGAAGACAATCATTCATAATGTACATAATAAAATAAACTCCAGTCTACTATGTGAGTGCCTCTCTGTTCAGTATTTTGGTCAGACTATATAATAGAATGCTCCTGTCTTGTATATTGCTGATTTGCAATAAGAGGCGATTGGGTTTAAGTACAGCCACAAGAAAATCATCCAACACCACTGACTACAGCAATGTGGATTAACAGTGGAGGAATGGTTGGTACAACTGAGCACTCGAACAGACATCAATCAAGCCTTAAAATGAAGACACCAACTATTTTTAACACCAGCCTGCGTCAGGCGATGGGAAAAAGATATAGACTTCAGTAGAACAATTCCGACTGGTAGACTGCAAGTCTGCACAACACTGAGTAGTGTCAGTGCTTAAAAGGGTATTTTAACCTAACATGTGCAAAAGTGGTGTCAAAGAATAAAAGAGTGTGTGGTGTGTCTACAGGAGAACGAGACAAAGTGAAAGATGGCGTGCTACATTTAATCTCTCTAATGAGTGAATTTAGCCCATTTTATGGATCTCTCCCAAGCATGTAATTAAAAACCATCATGGCAAATGTAGTCCTTCTGGGACAAATATACATGTATGCATACATGTTCAGATTTCACTGAGCAGAAAAATATTTTCAGATGTGTACATACCCCAAATAAAAAAGGTTCTGTTGCTTGGCAAAGTTGATTCAGCCTTCTTCTAGTCATATTCTTTGATTCATCACAGAAAGAATGAAAGAAAGCTGTTCAGTTGTTTATTTGTACATAATGAAGAGTAATGAATGAATATTAATCACAGCAATATACCATTAAATAATAATGAACAATTAACTAGGCTACAGAATTGAGCCATTATGCTTCAGGTCTTGGGAACTTTACCTAAATTGTTGACATTCCCATCACAACAAATGGTGAGTCAGCAGCAGTTACTTTACCATGCATACCTGATTAATAATTTCCACAGGGCTTTAAGATGTACTAGTACTTTTGGTCTTTAAAACTCTCAGCTGAAGTCTTTACTGTTGTCTTCTCGAGGCCACAGCAATCTCCTTCACAGCTGCTGCTGACTCAGCTTGAGTAAAACCTGAGAGTCGCCTCAGGTAGTGGAGCATATTACTAAATAACATGGCAAAACAGTACACTACCAATGGTAATAATAATAATAATTATTATTATTATCCATCCATCTTCTACCTCAACTCGCTTTACTGTTCAGGGTCGCGGGGGAACCTGGAGCCTATCCCAGGAAGCATTGGGCACAAGGCGTGGTACACCCTGGACAGGGTGCCAGTCCATCGCAGGGCACAATCACATACACACTCACACACCCATTCATACACTATGGACACGCCAATCAGCCTACCATGCAATTTTTTTGGACTGGGGGAGGAAACTGGAGAATCCTGAGGAAACCCCTGCAGCATGGTGAGAAGATGCAAACTCCGCACACACAGCCCGGCTGGGACCCTGGAGGTGTGAGGCGAACGTGCTAACCACTACGCCACCGTAATTATTACACCTTATAAAGGACACGTTACAAAAAACCATACGAATAACTCACAAATATTGAAACCAAATTAGTCCTTCTGTTTGTATTATAGTAAAAAAATAAAAAATTTAAACTAAAGCTCTTATCATTGAGTAGTTACCAAATTTAGCAGGTGTATAGCTCTGTTTAATTACTAACGGTCCTTCAGGCACCTTGTTTGTTTATTTGTTTGTTTTAATCTAAGGTGATCAGTATAGTCTGGCACAAAAAATTTCAATTTAATTTATTTTTAAATTCATCTCATTTTAATGTAGAATGTTAATAAAAATACACAGAAGTTTATGTTAATTTACAGTAATGCTCTCAAGTCATCTGGAGTTGATTTACATCTTATATTTTCCTAAAACTTAAAAAAGAGCCTTAAATTGACTGAGCGTAAGTGTGGACACTATGCATGTTGCAAGTTGTAATCGCCATGTAACTACTCGATCTTTAATCTTTAATTAATGAGTTGACATTTATTATTTTTTTATATACAGCACTGTACTAAAAACACACCAAATTGTAATCCCAGCTTCCACAAGTCTAACACTCTACACTGGCAATTCTTCATCATTTATGCCATTATTCAGCATACTGGTAATTATTACAAACAATATAGGCCCTATTATATTTTAATTGTCTATTTTGGTGGTACTGGTACTGATATACAAATTATATATTCGTGTGTGTGTGTGTGTGTGTGTGTGTGTGTGTGTGTGTGTATATATATATATATATATATATATATATATATATATATATGTGTGTTGGTGTGTGTGTGTGTAAAATAGATAAATAACAGCTAAAATGACAAACCTATTTGTAAAAAAATTTCTCTCTCTCTCTCTCTCTCTCTCTCTCTCTCTTTATTAATGATGTTCAAATGTGTAAGTTATCAGAGTGTGAAATATAGCCTAGGCCTGCATAAAATAATGCATAACAGTCTCTTGACTCAGTACTGCATCAGAACATGCAATAATTAAGAACTTTATGTCACATACTCTATGCTAACAGCGCCATCTTTTGGTACCAGTAAACATGTCAATGCCCATAGCCCTCAAAATTAAAATGCCTTTTTTCAAAGCTCTTCATGGTCCATGTCCTACTGGGACTCATCATCTACTTTGTTACAAAGTACACCTGTACACTTTCACATTCATACAGTTATCTAATCAGCTAATCATGTGGCAGCAATGCAATGCAATGCAAAAATAAATAAATAATATGTACCATGGCTGGTTTGAGTATTTCAGAAACTACTGATCTCCTGGGATTTTCACCACACAACAGTCTAGAGCAGGGGTGTCAAACTCATTTTTGGTCCAGGGGCCGCATCCAGATTAATCCAACCTCAAGTGGGCCGGACCAGTAAACTCATTGCAAAATGACATCGAAGTAATAATAAGTCCACTTTTTTTTCTTTGTATTAATAACTGAAAAGAAGAAGAATTATAAAATTCTTTGCTTTAAATGATTTATTCTTTTACAAAATATATTATGAACAGCCTAAGAACTTTTAAGAAAAGTATGTGCAATTTCAACAACACTATCCCTCAGTGTAACAATTAACAAAAACATTTACATTTGTCCCTAAAACTTGGCAGCTTTTAGCCTACAAAAGTGCATCAAATGTAAACAAATAACAAAAACACACATACATAACATGTTTGGCATTTACAAGAAAAAAGTGCATAAAATGTATCAATATAACAAAAACCCTCACATACATAACATTTATGGCATAAGAAAAAGTGCATCAAACGTACACATAAAAAACCTAACATGTATGGCATTTATAAGAAATGATTTAATACTCAACAAAACTCTTTGGTAGTTATTCTGTTGCTGACTAACACTGAATTTCACAGCAACTATTACAGAAAATATTTATTTCACAGCTATTTTTAAGTGCAAAGTTGAACGCGGCATTCCACAGGGTTTAGTAGTCTCACTATGCATTTGACCCTGAAACTTGGCATCTTTTTGCCTGCACAAGGGCATCAATATCAGGCTTCATGTCCTGTGTAGCAACCAACTTTAGAATCTCATTGAAGTGTTTATGCGTGAGCTTTGAGTGCAGCTTTGTTTTATTGATATTCAAACTGAAAAAACTTGCTCACAAAGGTAAGTAGTCCCAAACATGCACAACATTTTTGCCTCCAGTGTTGTTAATTTAGGATAGTCTGGCAGGAGATACTTATCAAATGTGTCCAAGCCAACGGAGTCAAATTTGTCCTTCAATCCTACATCACACTGCAAATCAATGATTTCAAGCTACAAGGCAACGGGCACATCAGAATCTCTGACTGTGAAAGGTGAGCGAAAAACTGTTAATTCTGTCTCGAGATCGCCAAAGACCTGAAATCGCTTCTCAAACTCTCCTAGCAGCCCCGCAATCTTGTCCTTGTACTGTCTGAGGTCAGGATTAACGCACACATGTTTTGCGCACACATCTTTTAGACAGGGACAATGAGCAGGTCACCGCTTTCCATCTGCGTCTCCCACAACGTGAACTTTAGCTTGAATGCACGAATGCTGTCATAATACTGTGTGACAATTTTTTTACGTCCTTCTAACATTTTATTCAGATTGTTCAAGTGCTCTGTAATGTCAAGGTCCTGCAGCGCCAGTGGGCACTCCAGTTCCTCAACAGGTTTTCCTTTTTCTCCATGAAATGTTTGATTTCCCCACGTAGATGAAAGAAGCGCTTCAGTACAGCACCTCTGCTTAACTACCTTACTACTGTGTGGTATGACAGTCCATGGTAAATGTTACAGACATCAAGAAGGCTGTCAAACTGACGATGATTAAGTCCTCTGGCTCGGATCAAATTTACAGTTCGGAAAACCACCTCCATGACGTCATTTATTTTTAGCGACTTGCAGCATAACGCCTCCTGATGCAAAATGCAATGAAAGGTCCAAAACTGACCCCCTCCAGGTGCGGCTTGTACTTTCTCTCTGAACTTTGTCACAACACCTGCCTTTTTCCCGACCATTGACGGCGCACCATCTGTATCCAGGCTTCCTGCGCGGGACCAGTCCGCCCCTACTCTGTCCAGCGCTCAACGGAGTGAGAAATGTCCTCAGCCGGTGTGGTGTCTGTCGTATAGGCACCAGCTCAAGAAACTCCTCTGTACACCGTCAAAGTCCCGTCAACTCCACGAATGAATCTGGACAATTGAGCGACATCCGTAATGTCCGTGCTCTCATCAACTGCAACAGAAAATGACAGAAATTACTCCACTTTTTGTTTCAGTTGGTTTTCTAAATCTGCCGATAGTTCGAAATCCAGTCTGCCACAATATTCCTCCACAAGCTAATATTGGCAAATGCTTACCGCTTCTCGGGACACACAATTTCAGCAGCCTCCAGAATGCAAGTTTTGATGAACTCCCCCTCACAGTACGGCTTTGATGCTAATGCTATTTTTCTAGCAATCAGGTAGCTGGCTTTCACTGCAGCATCACTGACATCTCGGCTCCGGGTGAAAACAGATTACTGTTTCCTCAGACTCGCCAACAATTCGTGTATCTTCTGTCTTCTAACTTCTCCTTGCAAGCTGTTGTATTGTTCGCCATGCTGGGGTTCATAGTGGCGGCCGAGTATTATATTCCTTATGTACCGAAACTTGTTGCATGTATACCAGACACACGGGTTTCCCATTCACCTCCGTGAACATATGGGATGAGGTCCATTTCTCCTGGAAAACCCGACACTCTGTGTCCACTTTTCTCTTTTTTGGACAGAGACATTTTGTTAATGAGGGTGTCAGGACCAACGTAAAAACAGGTGAAGTGATGTGAGGGGGGCGGAGGAGGGGGGACCAACGCTGCGACCAATGCTGCGTTCAAGTCCGGCTCGGAAAATCACATACACTTCCACTCGGTTAATGTTACAAGGATGCGTTCAAGTACCAATACTGGGTACCATTTGATTTTATGAACCCACTGGCTCTGACCTGTCTGAATAACAAACTAGAATTTCGGACGTTAGCCGCAAGGCTGAAACCTGCGCGGGGAAACCCCAATGGATTTTAAGTCCATCTCCAAATGAAAAACATGTTCAGTTACTTAATTCTCAGTGAAGACTTTATACAATAGCAGGTATGCAATGATTGAATATGTCACGCCACGACCGCCAGAGGCCACTGTGGCACTTCATTTGAAGGGACTTTGGGTTGGCGCGCACTTCCGGGTTAAGCGTTGCGTTCACAATAACTGAACACAGGTGTGTTTGCTTTGTTTGATTGACATGGGTTATTTAAGTGCCTGAGTTGCCGAGTACGCGGCTCTTGATTGTTCTTATGTTGGGATGTGTTGTGCTCCGGGGAATTGTTTATATGTTTAGCTACGTTTCCTGTGTTCATGTGAAGACTGCGTTGTGTGGGAATATCTCAAAGACTTTTGATCTGCGCCTGCATCCGACTCCACTACGTCCCGTAACAGAATACATTTATTGGGAATTATTGCAGGTGAAGTTTAAAAGAAGACAGTCAGCATTATTACAATTGATCCCCTAACAATGGCTTTGACCTTTCTGAATCATTTGGAAAGTGGTAAGTGTTGGGGTAGTTTTCAGTGATTCAAATGACTAAATCAAGATCTTTTATCCAGGTTTTATCAAATTTATAAAGATTTGTGCAAATTATTTCACATGTATTTAGTGAAATACTGTACATGCTTGTAAACGCATCAGTGAGAGCATCATTTGTCTGTGTAACTACACTAAATGTAGAGTGATAATTGCCTTTCAAAAGTCTGAATCACCTGGTTCTTTCACATTGAGTGATCTACCTTCATCAATTCTATTGTCAAATTGGATTTTGGGGGTTGGACTGTGAATCATCTCAAGTTCTGATCAGTTTGAGTGTATAAATTAAAATTTTTCCTGACTCGGGCTCAGAATGAAATAGTGGTCAACTGGTAAATTCTCAGTGGACACGTTCTAGTATAGAAGGCATGTAATCATTCTTATTTTTCAATATTTACATGAATTGTAATGCTTTATTTGAACATATGCCAGGAGAAGATGCAAAGACAAAGAACACATCTGTTTTAATCTTATGTAGGATTGATTCTCGATCAATGCCTCTAACCTTTCTGAATCATTTGGTAAGTGCTATTTGTTGGTGGGGTTTTGGGTGATTCAAGCAACTAAAGATCATTTTTATTTATTTAAATTTTTTTTTTTTTTTTTTACAATTTATTAAACTAAACTCAATTGGGACAACATCAAATACTTTCAAAAGATAGAACTATGAGACCAATTCAAATAGAAGTGCTAATTTTCATTGACAGTAAGTGCTACACTCTGGGGCGGTCTCATCTGTGTGTTTGACGTTACTAATTTGTGTGACTGCTGCAATGTAATTCTGGATGTTACCCCAATTGTATCACATTTACTGCAGCTTTAATGTCCCTTTCTGCAAGCTTTGGAACCTTTCAGTGATCTCAATAATGTGAAATGTTGAAAACGTAATTTTTTTCACAGCGATTTAGTTACACTGTTCCCAGTGTACTCTAAGAAATTCATTCTAACAAATGTTTGTTTGTTTTTTTTCCCTTGTGGGTTGGGATGAGAACCATCTAAGGCAGGGGTGTCCAATCTTATTCACAAAGGGTGTTTAGCCAGTTTTAGATATTGAACTGAATTGCATAAGATGTTCTCAATCCAAAGAACTTGCAGTTAAATGGTTAAATAATTTTTATTTCTGTTTGTTGTTCATACAAATATATCAAACGTTTTACAACTGAAATGAATTAAGGAAGCCAAAACACATCTCACCAAGAAGAGACTGTGGTGGTGTTTATTGTTACAAGCAGCAAGTTGGTCCGGTTCAGTAACTCTCTGCAGTCTTCAAGCAGCTGTTTGCTGTGACTGTATGTCATGACGATTGCCTGGGGAATGGTAAAGGTTTTCCCCTTGTTATCTTTCAGCCTATTTCTGACTTCCCTATATTCTTTCAGAAGCCTGATGGCAACACATTCTGATACTCTGTTCACATCAGGTCTATTGGCAGCCTATCCATGAGTCATGAACAGTCTGTGGGTAAAAAGATTGAAGAAAGCAATCAATATTTTGTCACTTAATTTAATTTACAGACTTGCTTAAGCAATATCACATGACCAGGAGTGCTGCTGTTCCAGAATATCGCACAGCTGTGATTAAGCCACAGGCCATGGGCCACAGGTAATCACATCCATGCTGATATTCAACACAACAGCACTCTTGCTAGTGTGACCCTGCTTTTACAACAGTCCTATAAACAAGATGTTAATAAGTAACTTATGTTTTAGACACAATATTGCCAGTTACTTACAATATTTTTGCTCCACCTATAGGGGATTGTCAAGGATCAACTGTTGTCTTGCATGGTCATTTTGAACCATTCAGTTGAGTGAGTCAATGACTCTCACACAAAAAGACTTGTCACAATGTAAATTGCAAAAAGGGTCACTGAAAAATCCCCACCACTAACGGACAGACTGACAGCCTGCCTGGAACACCACAAGCACGCAAAAGTGAACATTGATACAAACGATGAAAAATCCCAGTGCTGTTACCAGCTATATATCAGCATTCTTAGAATGCCTCTCGGCCAATCAAGTTGAATTAACTGTTGTTTAATGAGCTATAATGGATGATTCTAATTATATTTGTACATGAAAAAATACATGCATCCACTAAAGTTTAATTCATCTCTTAGCTGCTTGCTGACAAATTCTTTTCGGGAAGCTCTCTAAAGCCCTGGCAAGGTGTTCCTCTTGCATTTAAGTGAATATTTAGATGGAGACTGGACAGTGGCATGCAGAACAGAATACAACAGTAAAATCTCTGATTTCTCAGTAGTTGACAGAGCAGTAATAGTGCGGTTGAGGCCAACAAGTTTCTCTGCCATGTTATCCACTGCCTCCCGTCCAGGAACACCCCTTGAATCACACCGACTATCCTGAAAAAGGAGATGGACACAAAAAAACAAATCCATTCATCTTCTACTGCTTACTCCTTTTCAGGGTCGCAGGGTAACCTGGAGCCTATCCCAGGGAGCATCGGGCACAAGGCAGGGTACACCCTGGACAGGGTGGCAGTCCATCGCAGGGCACAATCACATCACATACACACACCCATTCATACACTATAGACACTTTAGACATGCCAATCAGCCTACCATGCATGTCTTTGGACTGGGGGAGGAAACCGGAGTACCTGGAGGAAACCCCCATAGCACGGGGAGAACATGCAAACTCTGCACACACCTGGCCCTGGCGGGAATCAAACCCTGGACCTTGGAGGTCTTGACTTTCCATGATCGAAACCAGGTAAGAACTGGGGTTATACCAGTGAAAAACAAGGAATGTATTTATACATTTTCTTATACTTCAATTTCCAACACCAAGCAAAAATACTATGGCTATGAGAGCCCAGGTTTAGGGTTCCCACATTTATGTGAAACCTGGAAGTATCAGGGAAGGTTTAAAGATGTGATTTCCAGGCTTGACAAAGTCATGGTAATGAACAAAATCCTATAAAGTTATGGAAACTTCTATAGTGCATACATGGATTTAGTTATGATGAACTCAGACCTGCTAATATTACTCTGTGCAAGTGCTAACACAAATTACATAATGATTACTGGTGGATCTTCACTCCAACACAAATCACAAAAACATAGAAAATTCTGCAAATAAGTGTCTTTTGCAAGATCACTCATTATGGGGTGGGAAACAAGAAAATCCTGATAGGAAAAGATTAGGTCACACACCTGTCTCACTGTCACCAGCTAGTTTTTTTTTTGGTGATCTATATGAATACATAAACATATAAATTAGTATAACAATGAATGAAAATCAGTTGAAGTTAACATATATTTGCCTACACGCAAACACACTTATCTTCTTTGTGGAATCAAGCTTCAGGATTCTACCATATGTTGAGGTAATGACACTTTTTAACTCGTCAAGATGACCCAGGATCTCGTTGGCATGGACTGTCTCAAACCACTGTGCCAGGGGTAGGGGGCAAAATGGTGGTGGTCGCTGATAAATTGTCTCTGACTTGGTCAGGGCACTTCTCTTCTTGTGAAGCTCACAATCTGACAGGTAGTTTATGATCCGTTTTGTCCACTCCTCACTGTGAAGCTCTTAATTTGCTTACTGCAAGTAACTTGAGCTGTTTCCTACAGTTCTTGGCTTCAGCAAAGTTACACATTTTCTGTCAAGAGCAAACTGAGTGTGTCACGGTTCCCCCTTGAAGCAGCATGCTCTCGCGCGGTTGCGCGAGCCGCATGCGTGTCTGTTGTGACATTTGGACAAGTGCTTTTGTTTTGTTTCTGTCATTGGGTGGGAGGGCATGTGTGTTGTGTTTATGTTCGTCATGTCCCCGGCTCCGTTTCTGTCATAGGTTGGATCCACACGTGTGTCTGGATTGCATTCAGCTGGAAGCTGTTTAAGTTAATTCATGCCGGCTTATATACACGACGCGTACTACACGCGGCGGTTAATTAAACGTCGTATCACGTTCCATGTTAGTTGTAGTTCACGCTGGGTTATCCACTCCACGGTCATGTTTGTTTATGTTCATCAACCCTGTTTTCTGTGACCCTCGCCTGTTTGTGGATTACGTTCTGGATCACTGTTTGGATTTGTCTGCCTCTTTCCTTAATAAAACCTTCCATTCTAAACTGCGATTACTTCCGACCTTTATCCGCTACGTCAGGATATGTGATAGTGTTGAGAAAAGCAGAATGTAGTAAAGTCTGAACACAGAAGACAACAGGAATGCCATCAAACTGTTAAGAAGTTTAGATACTATATAATTCCCTGAACTTTGGATTCATGGTAGAGTGCAGGTACCTTTTCCAGTGTTTCACATTAACTATATAGACTATGGTGCCCCATCATGGTCTAATTTCCTCCGCTATAGGTGTAAATCATAAGGTGTAAGGTCATAAGGTGTAAATATTTTTACTCTTCTCTCAACATTGTATTTTACGCAGTGGCGTCAACAAAGCCTCTCTCACTCCAAATGAATGAACAGCAGTGAACACATCAGCTGATACTGATGGGTCACTCGTTATTACGTTGTTTTTGCTTCATAACTGATAAAACATCCTGCTGAAAAACGTCAGACAGAGAAACATTCAGAAAGCTAGAGAACCACAGAGGCGGAGAGACGCACAGGGGCCAGAGTAAGGGCTAATTTAACATAGTCACTTTTTTCATCTTGCAGTTGTTCTCCCTGTGTCATTTTAGCATGTAATAATTATGTCAATCGGATGAGCCATTACTACTACAAGGAAAACGTACATATGCTTGTAGCAATAAGGCCAAGCCAAGATTGAAAGGTGATATAGCAGCTGTTTAAATGTTTGTTTAGAGTATTGCAAGGTATTGTTCCCTTACATTTGTTTGTGAGGGATTAATTAAATCAGACAAAACCCAAATATCACTTAATATACAGGATAGAAAATATGGGCGGCTGTGGCCAGGTGGTGGAGCCGGTTGTCCACTAATCGTAGGGTTGGCGGTTCGATTCCCGGCCCGGTGACTCATGCCCGAGTGTCCTTGGGCAAGACAAGTTGCAAGCTAAGCCTTGCATGGCAGCTCTGCTACCATTGGTGTGTGTGTGAATGAGTGAATGAGACACAGTGTAAAGCGCTTTGGATAAAAGCGCTATGTAGATCACATTTACCATTTAGGATAGCACTGCCTGCAGCTGTCAACTTCATTGAAAACATTTCTTTAACTGCACTTTCTGCTAATAAACATCAGTCACACAAATGCAATAAACAAACTGCTCCAAATAGACAAAACAAAATTGTGTAAGTACAAGATACAGCACTAAGAAAGTTAAAATGATCACAGTGCAAAAACTGGAAATAGACTCTTTCCCTAGTAACAATTCGGTAATGATTTTCTAACACCACTGTTATGTATGGAAGGAGGATTCATCTATAATTTGTGCTTTATTTTATTCTTGCAGCCTACATCATGCGCTGTGGCACACTGGATGGATGGATGGACACCAGTTGACAAAACTAAAGTAAAAAAAGCATTGATAAACAAATAGTGCATGAGGGCCACAAAGACTCTATAAATTCTTGAATGTTTCACACCAGAGGGATGGACATTTGTTGGAAAAGTCCTCACATACAAATGTTGCATGAGGAACTTAAAGACTATACATTGCCAAATCTTGTATGTTGTACAGCTGTGCTGAACACTGTTCTAAATACAGTGAGAAGTGAGAAGATGCACATTTATAGTTCAGATTTTATAAATGTTGAATGGGACAAGTTCTTGCTGTCTTACAAGTTTGAACCTGTTACTACACAGCTAACTAAAATACTACATTGTGATTGTTTTGGTTTTCAGTGGCACACCACTGAATAAAACCTGCGTGAAATTGGCCCCTCCCACCAATGCAAAACGTCAGCAAAATAGTCTCAATCGTTTGTGCTGCTTTCGTTTCTAAAATATTAGGCATTGAATTACGGTGCGGTGACGTCACCAACCCCACACATGCTCCAAGTTCATTCAAAATATATCGTTTGTCGGTTTTGCCGACTGTCTTTTATTTTAACAATACAGTTGAAGTAACAAGGTAAAATCAAACGACAAATCACATTAAATAGTCACATTCATGTAATTGTTATCACATCCACTGTGTGTTTTCAACTTTTAAAGAACGGTGGTTCACAGGATGTGTGAAATTTAACACGAACTCCAAGATAAGTGTTTTTACTTGTTTCTGTGTATGTTGTTATGAGAATAACAGTCGTAATATTAACATTGTCATAAATAAATACACACACCATAATCTGTTTGCTGTAGCTCTGTTTATACATACATAGCCCGTGTGTGTGTGTGTGTGTGTGTACATGTTGTGTGTGTGTGTGTATATATGTGTGTATGTATATATATATATATATATATATATATATATATATATATATATATATATATATATATATATATATATATATATATATATATTTGTATGTGGGAGTTATGTGTAGATAGATATTCTTCTTGTAAATAAATGAAAAGTTCAATCATGAGAGACCAGTGAAGGAAGTAAAGAGAATTATTTATTGAACAAATGATATGATTTCTCTTGAAAAAGTCTTTAGCAGTTCGACTCTAAAAGGCCTATAATTGTGCCTATAATTCAATCCCTAATATTTTATAAACGGAAGCAGCAACAACGATTGAGACTACTATGGACTAAAAGTTTGCAACAAATGCAAAATGCAAGGCAGAGGCAAACACATGAAACAGGCACAGGTCAGGCGATAAATAAACAGGATATCAGAGGTAGGGCAAACACAAAAAACAAAGTCAATGTCAGAACTAGTAGAAAACAGGCCAAATCAATTTTATTCTAATTCCAAGAATTTAATCTCTCTCCCTTTGCCAGTATCAGCCAGAGGAGGGATGTCCTCCAGGAGAGTTTTTATTAATTTATTTTAATTTTATATTTATACCACTCCGTGGTATCGACTTTGGTATCGAGTATCTTGTAGTTTTGGTGCTATTGGTACCGACGACTAGATTTTTGGTACGTGACAACCCTACTGAGAATTTAACAGTATTATAGTCCAAGAATTTAATTCTGATTCCAGAATTAAATTCTGATTGAAGGGGTTGGTGGAGCATAAACGAGTCCTCAAATGTGACAGTCCTCGCAAAAGACATTTAAGGGGCTGCTGAGATTTTGCTGCACATTTTTTAAAGATGAAAATTTCTGATAATTTAAATGATCAACACTCAGGGGCCCTCTCAGTATGTGGGGTCAAAGGCAATTGTCTACCTTGCCTGCCCTGTAGATACTCCTCTGGGTGTGCCTGATCAGGTTCCGTGATTGAGAAAGAGGCAGTGAGTGAGTGTGTGTGTGTGTGTGTGTGTGTGTGTGTGTGTGTTCTGGGAAGTGTAGTTCATAGGGGCCATGTCTGTAGACCGTGAAGCATGTTGGGAGATCTATGATGTTCTTGTGGTGAATCCATAGTTGTCATTGCACATTTCCCTTTGAAGATTTGAACACCAAATAGGAATTAGAGTCTGTAGTTTTGTAATGGATTTGTTTTGGAATTACAGTTGTAAGTAGACAACTGACTTTGTTGCATCACTAGAGGGAGGCAGAGAGCACTGTCTTAATCATAATCAGTGGCCATCAGCACCCACCTGTCTTCAGTCAACCTTGCCATACATGCAGTCCTCCAAAAGTATATGCAATTCTTTGTTTTTGCTACACTGAAGACATTTGGGTCTGAAGTCAAAAGATGAATATGAGACAATACGATCAAAATTGAAACTTTAATTTCCTGATATATACATCTAGAGGTGTTAAAAACTTACATTTTGAGGTGAGCAAAAAATATTGAAACAGAGAGTCTTCAAGGAAACCAAAGTAATAACACTATTTGGTTGCATATCCCTTCCTTGCAATAAATAATTAAGGCCCTGACATCACCAAATTTTTAACTCTTCTTTGGGCTTTCCACTTTTACCACAGCTTTGTCCAGTTGTTTTTGTTTTGAGGTTTCCCTTAGTCTCCCTTCAGGGTGATGCATGCTCAAATGCACAAATCCCAAAGGCCATGCTCCAAAAATAAAGTGGAAAGATTACCTAGAAGAGTGGAGTTTATTGTGGGTAAATTGAAGGATATTTCAACAAGCACATATGGGTTTGATTGTATTGTTGGTATTTTTTTCATCTTCACACCCACACACAATCAACGAAGCAGAAAATTATTAACACACACTACCAAACCCCCGAAATAATAGCCTGTCCAGGTAGGTATAAATAACATTTTTCCAACAACAAAAAACGAACAACAGAACTTGTTCTTACAGCAACCAACAATCACAGTGTAGCAAAGGATTCAAGCACTGGACATGGTTCTATAGACAGGAAGTCCATCCATCCATCACTTCTTCCAGCTTACTCCTTTCTAGGGTCACTGGAGCCTATCCCAGGGAGCATCGGGCACAAGGTAGGGTACACCCTGGACATCGCAGGGCACAATCACATACACACTCACACACCCATTCATACACTAGGGACACTTTGTACATGCCAATCACCCTACAATGCATGCCTTTGGACTGGGGAGAGGAAACCGGCCCCGGAGGCAACCGCCACGGAGGAGAACATGCAAACTCCGCACAAATAGGGCCATGGTGGGACTCGAAAAGGTTGGAAGGTTGCAAGGGAAATTTTCACTGTATTTTCACATCTACTCTTTGGCACAAACCTCATGAATGTGAAACAGTGTTAAGCGCTTTGGAACCACTAAAAAAGCACTATATTAATGCAGACCATTTACCATTAACATGCCTGCTCCTGCCTCGTGCTTTGGGATCAGTTGGCTGTACATTTCCGGATGTGTACTTAAGCCTCGTCAGTCTCCATCCCCGGGGCAGATCGTTGCCTTTGCTTTGTACAGCAGATATTTCGATACGTGTGTTGATTTCTACTGTGTATGACCTTCTGCCTGTTCTTGACTTTGTAGCTGCTCTGTCCATTTAAGTTTAATGATTCAGCTCCCAAACTGCTGGAAATGTGGGACGGGTTCTAACTCTTCACCAAAACTGCTTTATCCTGGAGAAGAGGTTTGAGGTGAGACTCCTGTCATACGCCAGTCCTGGTGAGTTTATTACTCTTAATGCTGAAAGACAGAAGAGCAGAAGTGTAAACACACAACATCAACATAAACACCAACACACACACACACACACACACACACACACACACACATTATTCAGTATGATACAGTAGAGTAGATAAAGAGACAGTAAGTCAGTAACTCACTATAATGTCTCCAGTTTACAGTGTGGATCCTTCAGTAGATCAGAGAGCAGCTTCATCCTGATTCTCCTGGATTATTACCCTTCAGATCCAGTTCTCCCAGGTGTGATGAGGAGTTTGACCTCAGAGCTGAAGCCAGAGCAGCACAACCTTCATCTGTAATACTGCAGTTATACATCCTGCAAGAAAGAAAACCTTGCATCAACTACACAAAATCTTTATATATAGAACATTTACTCTCCATCTCACACACACAACAATGACAATATATCACATCACTACAACTACAATCACCACAGATGGAAACTGGATGTAGCGGTGTTTATTAAAACTCTGCTATCTCTGTGTGTGTGTGTACCTCAGTGTTTCCAGTGTACAGTGTGGATTTTCCAGTCCAGCAGAGAGCAGCTTCACTCCTGAATCCTGCAGTTTATTGTTACTCAGGTGCAGTTCTCTCAGTCTGGAGGAGTTTGAGCTGAGAACTGAGGACAGAACTCTACAGCTTTCCTACTGTCCAGATTACACTCCCACAACCTGGAAGAGAAATGATAAATTGTTAAGTGTTAATTTATTTATCTGATTGTGAAATGAGGTGTTTCCATCAGGTTGGAAATAAAGTGTTTACCTGAATACAAGGTTCTAATGTCGGATAAAAATATAAAATGAACAACCTGTGTATAAACAATAAACTAGTATTGGCATGTTATTAAAGTAAATGTGTGTGTAATGTACACTGATCTACACACTGTAGAAATAAATGTACTTTGTTCTGATGTGAGAAGTGATGTAGATATTTCAGCATTAACACAAAGCTGAGTTTCACAGAGACGCTAAAACTGTTGGAGTTCATTGTTCTTTAAGCGTTTATTTAACTTTCACACCGTACAAATCACACACACACACACACACACACAGAGAAAAACAAAGCTCAACAGCAGAAACAAGGCTAATCTACACCATATAAAATACACACTTTAATGTGTTACTCATATAAAACACTGGGCCTCATTTATCACACTGGATACGAATTAATTTCTTCATAAACAGTGTGTAGGAGCATTTACACAAGAACTCTTTAATGTGCAAATTAAAATGTAACTCAGAAAAAAAGATCTGAAGGGATTGAAGACAGTGATGCTTTTTTCCTGTTAAACAGGTCAGACATTTCAGTAGCTCAATAGGTAGCTAGCTAACTTGATTCAGCTGTTTGTTTGTTTTGCTATGGTCAGTGTGGTAAACTGCACTTATTTTCTGCTAGCATGAGAGGAAGCAACTCTCCTCTACTTCAAGAAAAACATATCCACCTCCACCTCCACTGTCGAGTATTGGAGCTAATATACAACACACCAATACCTCAGTGTTGCCAAGTCTCACGAGACAAATAAGCAACTGCAGCGTCAAAAACAAGCCCAATATTATTATATCCTGTTACAGGCTCAATGTGAACAGACTCACTAAATGAACCTACAACATATTTAACTGAAACTACTCGCAGTTTAAAACTAGGACTGCAATTAATGATTATTTTCACAATCGATTATTTGGTTGATTATTACTTTATTTGTTGATAATAATCGATTAATCGTATGGGGCAAACTTTCAGCGCCATTTTTTCTTTTATTTAAAATAAATTCCACAACGGTTACAAATCCACAAAAGAGTGTTACAAATAAAAACTTCAATTTTACACAACTGTTTGTCCAAATATATAAGACTGAAAAGAACCCAATACACACAGACACACACCAAAATATATATTATTCATTTAAATTAATTACATTTAATTTATTATTACTGTTAAATATTAACAAAATATATAGAAATGACAATTTAATATATAGCCTATAATTGTTGTGGAGTGAGGGGGGTCCTTGTGGATTGTTTGAAATATTCTAGGGGTCCAAAGCTCACAAAAGGTTGAGAACCACTGGTCTAGTGCTCTGAATTATCTTTTGTTTATTTTATCCATCACTGCAACACATGAAATTATTTACAAAATTCTGGAAATCGATTTTTTTAGAGCGATCGAGAGACCAGAAGGAGTAGAGAGTGAGTAACAAGTGTGAGAGAGTGACAGAACATTTCCTCATTGGTCTCTTTCTGCTAGATAGACCTATCAGTTTTCTCTGTGGGCAGGCTTTAAAGTCGACCACACTCTCTCTCTCTCTCTCTCGCTCTCTTCAGGTCATTAATCAGTTCAGTATCACTGGAACGTCAGTGTCAAAAAAAAAAAAAAAGAACACACACACACTCCAGATTACACTAAAGTGTACCCTGCTTCATAGGGCTAAAACAAAAACAACAGTTTTCAACAGTGACTCTTTGATTGCCCATGGTGGGTTAGATGATTGTAAAAGACATGTTGAGGTGAGTTTAGCAGGTGTGATTTGTTCATTAGCATAGCTAACATTATTTAAACTAGCTGGCTGGCTGCTAAGGAGCTAATCTGTTGATGTCCTACATGATGAGGACAAACCCCCTGTAGACTTGCTTAAAGTTGTAATAGATTAAAAATATGGCTAAATGAGTTGAATAGGATATAATAGTACATATTATTTTACTGTCACATTTAGCATTTAGACTGCCAACCTATGCTTAAAAATGAGTGTATGTATGTCACATATACACACACATATATGTATATATATAATATGTGTGTGTGTGATGATGGGGCTGCAGGACTGGTGGAGCTACCTCCCTGAAATGAGTTTTTGCACGGTGGGATGTCAGCATAAAGTTAAGATAAGAAATTTATCGATGTCTCCCGGCCACACCTGAAATGCGCACACAGACTCATCATGCGAGTACTGAACTGAATTCTCCTTAGAGGCTTATTATGCTTGGATGGTGAAATAAATACACACACATCAAAACATAGGCCTGGTCGAGTATTCATGCAAACACAGTCGGTTATGATTTAAGTGAATGTAAACAGTTGGGGAAAAGGTGAAGGTGTGTCAATACAGTATATTAGGTCTGTGCATTAGGTCTTAAAGTGACTGCAGTCTAATAAACCTGCTGCTGTCTGTGTCATTAATGTTCATCAAACAACAAAACACAGAAAATCACTCACTCACTCATTTGTGCTATATAAATAAAGCTATTATTATTATTATTATTATTATTATTATTACTGGTGTTGGGGTGTATGTATGTGTGTGCGTTTGTGTGTGTGTGTGTGTGTGTGTGTGTGTGTGTGTGTGTGTGTGTGTGTGTGTGTGTGTGTGTGTACCTCAGTGTCTCCAGTGTACAGTGTGGATTCTCCAGTCCAGCAGAGAGCAGCTTCACTCCTGAATCCTGCAGTTTATTGTAACTCAGGTTCAGTTCTCTCAGTCTGGAGGAGTTTGAGCTGAGAACTGAGGACAGAACTCTACAGCTTTCCTCTGTCAGATTACACACACACAGCCTGGAAGAGAAATGATGAAGTGTTAGATTTATTTATCTGATTGTGAAATGAGGTGTTTCCATCAGGTGGGAAATAAAGTGTTTACCTGAATACAATGTTCTAATGTCAGGATAAAAATATAAAATGAACAGCCTGTGTATAAAAAATAAACTAGTATTGGCATGTTATTAAAGTAAATGTGTGTGTGTAATGTACACTGATCTACACGCTGTAGAAATAAATGTACTTTGTTCTGATGTGAGAAGTGATGTAGATATTTCAGCATTAACACAAAGCTGAGTTTCACAGAGACGCTAAAACTGTTGGAGTTCATTGTTCTTTGGAGCTTCATCTAACTTTCTCTCACACACACACACACACACACAAAAAATAAACAAAGTTCAACAGCAGAAACAATGCTAATCCACACCATATAAAATACACATTTTGATGTTTTACTCATATAAAACAATGGGCCTCATTTATCACACTGGATATGAATTAATTTCTTCATAAAAAGTGTGTAGGAGCATTTACACAAGAACTCTTTAATGTGCAAATTAAAATGTAATGTTATGGACCATTTACAGGATGTTGAGAGAAAAGGTTGATGAGGTGTTGGATCAGAGTTAAATGTGCGTGGCCACTCAGCACAAGAGCTAGCTCTTTATGTATGTGCTTAGCTGCTTTATCTGCTCTTTATTCTGACCCTCAACCCGTGAAGTGGGGAGGTGGGAGGTAGCCGGTGAAGTCACCTCCTTGAAATGAGGTTTGTCATGGTTACGTTCACATCTGGGGAATCAACTGTTGTCAAAGCCAAGAAACCTGGAACTGTGGAGAGCCTGCAGTCAAAAATAGGCGACAGAGCCCATGCTAAGACGAGAATAAATATGGGCGTGTCTTTGCAGAGGCGGAGAAAACTCAGAGATCTGAAGGGATTGAAGACAGAGATGCCTTTTTCCTGTTAAAAGGTCAGACATTTCAGTAGCTCAATAGGTAGCTAGCTAAGTTGATTCAGCTGTTTGTTTGTTTTGCTATGGTCAGTGTGGTAAACTGCACTTATTTTCTGCTAGCTATGAGAGAAGCAACTCTCCCATTCTTCAAGAAAACCGTATCCACCTCCACCTCCGGCTGCCGAGTATTGGAGCTAATATACAACACCAATACCTCAGTGTTGCCAAGTCTCACGAGACAAATAAGCAATTGCAGCTTCAAAAACAAGCCCCATATTATTATATCCTGTTACAGGCTCAATGTAAACAGACTCAATAAATGATCCTACAACATATTAAACTGAAACCACTCACAGTTTAAAACAGGGCTAGAACACAATAAATGATTATTTTCACAATCGATTAGTTGGCCGATTATTTATTTATTTATTACTAATAATCAATTAATCGCATGGGGCCGAACTTTCCAGGTCATTAATCAGTTCAGTATCACTGGAGCGTCAGTGTCAAAAAAAAAAAAAAAAAAAAAGAACACACACACCCCAGATTGCACTAAAATGAACCCCTGCTTCATAGGGGTAAAACAAATACAACAGTTTTCAACAGTGACTCTTTGATTGCCCATGGTGGGTTAGATGATTGTAAAAGACATGTTGAGGTGAGTTTAACAGGTGTCATTTGGTCTTTAGCATAGCTAACGTTATTTAAACTAGCTGGCTAGCTGCTAAGGAGCTAATTTGTTGATGTCGTGGCCCCTTGGGGCCAAACCCCTGTTAGCGCTTGCTTAAAGTTGTAGTAGAATAAAATTATGGCTAAATGATATAGAATATAATATAATGGTACATATTATTTTACTGTCACATTTAGCATTTAAGACTGGCCTACTTATTCTTAAATAAGTAGTGTGTGTGTATGTGTTGTATATATATATATAATATATATATATATATATATATATATATATATATACATATATATATATATATATATATATATATATATATATATATATATATATATATATATATATATATATATATATATATATATATATATATATATATAGGGTGAGATGGGGTTGCAGGGGTGGTGGAGCTACCTCCCTGAAATGAGTTTTCGCATGGGATGTCAGCATAAAGTTAAGATAAGAAATTAATCGATGTCTCCTGGCTACACCTGAAATGCGCACACACACTCATCATGCGAGTACTGAACTGAGTTCTCTTTAGCGGCTTATTATGCTTGGATGGTGAAATAAATACACACACACACACACACACACACATCAAAACATAGGC
The DNA here is from genome assembly GCA_012411365.1 of Ameiurus melas. Lineage (NCBI taxonomy): Eukaryota > Metazoa > Chordata > Actinopteri > Siluriformes > Ictaluridae > Ameiurus > Ameiurus melas. Next base: position 975,819 of record JAAGNN010000031.1, on the reverse strand, counting down.
CTGGTCGAGTATTCATGCAAACACAGTTGGTTTATGATTTAAGTGAATGTAAATTGTTGGGGAAAATGGGAGGTGTGTCAATACAGTATATTAGGTCTGTGCATTAGGTCTTAAAGTGACAGCAGTCTAATAAACCTGCTGCTGTCTGTGTCATTAATGTTCATCAAACAACAAAACACACAGAGAAAATCACTCACTCACTCATTTGACTGAATAACTTCAGTAAATCTAATAAGAATCTCTATATATGTCATACAGTGAATCTATTTAATTTTACATTTAACTGTTTTATATAATTTCTGTAGCATTTTTATTTGAATACTACTGATAGACCTACCTAAGAAAACATATCGTTATCATAAAACGTATTGTGTAGTCACATCGCCACGCCCTAAATATTAACATTTGGTCATTCCAGTCTTGAATTTCACGTAAAATGTAATATGTACTTAATGTAGTAAATCTCATAAACCCTGCTGATGTTTTTTATTATTTTAGAAATTAAAATGAAAAAGTTACAAGAACAGAGCTGTGTTCAGAAATGAGTTTGTTGTGGTTCATAGACAGATTACAAGCAATAATAAAGCATGAAGCTTGTTGTTATGACATGCTGCTAAATGTAACTCTCTCTCTCTCTCTCTCTCTCTCTCTCTTACACACAAATATATACAAATATATATTTTATATATATATATATATACATATATATATATATATATATATATCAGTGGTGTGAAAAGTGTTTGCCCCTTCCTCATTTCCTGTTCCTTTGCATGTTTGTCACACTTAAGTGTTTCGAACATCAAACCAATTTAAACAATAGTCAAGGACAACACAAGTAAACACAAAATGCAATTTGTAAATGAAGGTGTATATTATTAAAGGTGAAAAAATCCAAACCATCATGGCCCTGTGTGAAAAAGTGATTGCCCCCTAAACCTAATAACTGGTTGGGGGCCACCCTTAGCAGCAACAACTGCAACCAAGCGTTTGCGATAACGTGCAATGAGGCTTTACAGCGTCCTGGAGGAATTTTGGCCCACTCATCTTTGCAGAATTGTCCTAATTCAGTTACATTAGAGGGTTTTCGAGCATGAACGGCCTTTTTTAAGGTCATACCACAACATCTCAATAGGATTCAGGTCAGGACTTTGGCTAGGCCACTCAAAAGTCTTCATTTTGTTTTCTTTTTTAGCCATTCGGTGGTGGACTTGCTGGTGTGTTTAGGATCATTGTCCTGCTGCAGAACCCAAGTTCGTTTCAGCTTGAGTACCACACAGATGGTCGGACATTCTCCTTCAGAGTCTCTTGGTAGACAGCAGAATTCATAGTTCCTTTTATCACGGCAAGTCTTCCAGGTCCTGAAGCAGCAAAACAGCCCCAGACCATCACACTACCACCACCATATTTTACTGTTGGTATAATGTTCTTTTTATGAAATGCAGTGTTCCTTCTACGCCAGATATACTTGGACACACACCTTCCAAAGAGTTCCACTTTTTGTCTCCGCGGTCCACAGAATGTTATCCCAAAAGTCTTGGGGATCATCAAGATGTGTTGTGGAGAAATTGAGATGAGCTTTGATGTTCTTTTGCTCAGCAGTGGTTTTTCTCCTTTGGAACTCTGCCATGCAGGCCATTTTTGCCCAGTCTTTTCCTGATGGTGGAGGCATGAACGCTGACCTTAACTGAGGTAAGTAAGGCCTGCAGTTCTTTGGACGTTGTTGTGGGGTCTTTTGTGACCTCTTGGATGAGTCGTTGCTCGCTCTTGGGGTAATTTTGGGCGTCCGGGCCCCACTCCTGGGAAGGTTCACCACTGTTCCATGTCTTGCCATTTGTGGATAATGGCTCTCACTGTGGTTCGCTGGATTCCCAAAGCTTTGGAAATGGCTTTATAACCCTTTCCAGACTGATAGATCTCAATTACTTTCTTTCTCAATTGTTCCTGAATTTCTTTGGGTCTCGGCATGATGTGCAGCTTTTAAGGATCTTCTGGTGGACCTTACTGTGTCAAGCAGCTCCTATTTAAGTGATGCCTTGATTGTGAACAGGTGTGGCAATAATCAGGCCTGGGTGTGGCTAGAGAATTGAACTCAGGTGTGGACAACCACAGTTATAGTATGTTTTAACAAGGGGGCAATCACTTTTTCACACAGGGCCATGATGGTTTGGATTTTTTTCACCTTTAATAATAAACACCTTCATTTACAAATTGCATTTTGTGTTTACTTGTGTTGTCCTTGACTATTGTTTAAATTGGTTTGATTTTCCGAAACACTTAAGTGTGACAAACATGCAAAGGAACAGGAAATGAGGAAGGGGGCAAACACTTTTTCACACCACTGTATAGGAGAGGCATCAAATCACTGAAATATCAACTCAAACTGGCGGACACAATATTGTGTGACAATAACAAAACAGCTTTAGTTGTATTTTCATACACTTGTAATCTAATAAACATTCTACATATACCTCTATGTCCATTTATTAAATTGAAAGCATTTTTGATAGGAAACTAGTTGAGGTGCTGATGACATGAAATAAAAATATTAAATTGTGATGGCAAGATGTAATAGTGGTATTTTAATTACATTTATGTTGCCATTAGTTTGTGAATGTTAAAATACTAATTTAACAGCTCAGTCTTGAGTTTACAATTGCAATTTCAAATCTTTTTTCAATGTAATTACTTTCTGGCCAGAATCGACTCGGACTTGACCATTAAAGACTTGGACTACAGTCTAACTCGGCCCGTTTTGGACTCAGGCTTGATTGGTTAAGGACTTGGTCTCGATTCGGATTCGACAAAGGTGGACTCGGACCCAACACTACTAAATATATTTAAAAATCAGCTTCATCACATTTATTTACCTTGGCTTTCAATTGGGCCTCTTCATTTTAGGCTTAAAACTGTTTTTTTTTTTAATCTCATAATTATCTAATTTATATTTTATTTTCTGTTTGATTACTTATTTATCTCTTAAAAAATTTTTTAGGTTTTAATATTGTATTTTTATTTTTAATGTTGTGTGGCAATATTTTAATTTTAAAGGGGACCTATTATTCAAAATTCACTTTTAAATGGTGTTTGAACATAAACGTGTGTCGGCAGAATGTGTACACAACCACCCTACAATGGTAAAAATCCACCCACCCTTTTTTATATTCCCAGTAAATCATAAACAGAGTCTCAGAAAGAGACGTTTTTCTTTTTGTCCTAACGTGACGTCACATTGGAACAAGCCCCGTCCAGGAACTCTGCCCAATTAGCATAACTCCTCCCCTGAGTGAGCAGCACACAATCGGCCATGTTCTCCACGCTGGAGAAGCTACAGTGATGAGAAGAACGTCTCAGCTTCATAAGCCTTTTAAGTGTTCTGTTGTTGGATGTAAGAATGAACACTAGAATCTTCATGTACTCCCGGCATCAGAGACACTGAAGACGCAGTGAAGTTTTATTTTTGAAGGAAATGTGCCCCAAAAATACCTAAAATCATTTCACACCAGACTGCTTTGTGAACGAGGGTCAATACAAAAACTTGATAAAAACTTGATTCTCAAGCATGGACCAGTTCCCACTGTTCGTGATCCAGCTTCATATCCAGAAGACGTAAATATCGCACTTTATATTTTGGGAATGTTTGCAAATCGATTTTCCGAATGAGCTTGTTAGCAGATTCCATGGCTAATGCTGCTAAAGTGCCAGAGATATGTCGTCATTTTTATTTTAAACGCGAAAACACCTTTATTTTGCACAATACAGTAAGGTGATTGTCTTTTTGAAAACTGTAGGTTTTCTGTGAATCATTTTACACCAGGCAGCTTTGTGAATAAGGTTGTTAGCAGATTCCACAGCTTCCAGAAAGGGGGCGTGGCAACGCAGCTCATTTGCATTTAAAGAGACACACACCAAAACAACCTGTTTTTGCTTCCACCCAAAAAGGGGCATTTACAGCAGGGTATAAGATCTGTGGGGTATTTTGGGCTGAAACTTCACAGACACATTCTGGGAACACCTGAGACTTATATTACACCTTGTAAAAAGGCTTAAAATAGATCTCCTTTAATATTATATTTATCATTTTATTTTATTTTCCACTGTGAAGCACTTTGAGCTGCATTTTATATATGAAATGTGCTATATAAATAAAGTTATTATTATCATTATTATTATTATTATTATTACCTCAGTGTCTCCAGTGTACAGTGTGGATTCTCCAGTCCAGCAGAGAGCAGCTTCACTCCTGAATCCTGCAGTTTATTGTTACTCAGGTTCAGTTCTCTCAGTCTGGAGGAGTTTGAGCTGAGAACTGAGGATAGAACTCTACAGCTTTCCTCTGTCAGATTACACTCCCACAGCCTGGAAGAGAAATGATGAAGTGTTAGATTTATTTATCTGATTGTGAAATGAGGTGTTTCCATCAGGTGGGAAATAAAGTGTTTACCTGAATACAAGGTTCTAATGTCAGGATAAAAATATAAAATGAACAGCCTGTGTATAAACAATAAACTAGTATTGGCATGTTATTAACCCCTTAAGCCCCGACACTTGCGTTCATTCCACCAGCAGGTATGAACACATACCTGAGTTCAGCATTGATTTGTTTTGTGATCTCACACAACACAGTAGTGGTTAATGGCTCATATGAAAGTAGATACTTAAGGCTTTAAGAATTAGCAGTTATTTCAAGTATTTCTTCTTTTACTTAGCCTACCTGGGGCAAAATATTCAGATTTTTTTTTAATTATATAAAAAAAATTACTTTGAACACAATTGTTATATCTTCACAGCAAATGTTGATCTCAACCCCATTCCTGGTCTCAAAGATGCCCAAGTACTTTTCCATGAATACAGAATATGAGGAAGTTATCTCTAAACACTAAGATTTTGTGTAAGGTTATCCAAACACAGGTAAAAACCTCTCCAAATGGGGACAAAACCTTTCCAAATGGCACCAAATGAAAGTTTTCCAGGAAGACCGCTAGAAGGAGCTGCCATTTACTGATAGTTTCTCTGCACGGCCCTGTAGCGCTGTGCTGATTGCCCTGTACCCGCTGACACACAACTCAACACCAACGGATACACGCGTAAATGGTTTGGTTGTGCTGATTACGCGTTTGATTTTCTCAGCCTCTGATTGGTCAATCAGAAAACCCATCCCCCTGCTCACCAGCAGTTAAGCACACAACTGCAACTAACGATTATTTTCACAATCGATTTGTTGGTCGATAGTTTTTTATTTATTACTAATAATCAATTACCCATAATTTTTTCTTTTATTTAAAACATTATTATTATTATTATTATTATTATTATTATTATTATTATTAATTATTATTATTATTATTAATTATTATTATTATTATTATTATTAGTAGTAGTAGTAGTAGTAGTAGTTGTTGGTGTGTGTGTGTGTGTACCTCAGTGTCTCCAGTGTACAGTGTGGATTCTCCAGTCCAGCAGAGAGCAGCTTCACTCCTGAATCCTGCAGTTTATTGTAACTCAGGTCCAGTTCTCTCAGTCTGGAGGAGTTTGAGCTGAGAACTGAGGAAAGAACTCTACAGCTTTCCTCTGTCAGATTACACTCCCACAGCCTGGAAGAGAAATGATGAAGTGTTAGATTTATTTATCTGATTGTGAAATGAGGTGTTTCCATCAGGTGGGAAATAAAGTGTATACCTGAATACAATGTTCTAATGTCGGGATAAAAATATAAAATGAACAGCCTGTGTATAAACAATAAACTAGTATTGTCATGTTATTAAAGTAAATGTGTGTGTAATGTACACTGATCTACACGCTGTAGAAATAAATGTACTTTGTTCTGATGTGAGAAGTGATGTAGATATTTCAGCATTAACACAAAGCTGAGTTTCACAGAGACGCTAAAACTGTTGGAGTTCATTGTTCTTTGGAGCTTCATCTAACTTTCACACACACATACACACACACACACACAAAAAAAAAACAGAACAGCAGAAACAATGCTAATCCACACCATATATATATATATACACACTTTAATGTGTTACTCATATAAAACACTGGGCCTCATTTATCACACTGGATACAAATTAATTTCTTCATAAACAGTGTGTAGGTGCATTTACACAAGAACTCTTTAATGTGCAAATTAAAATGTAATGTTATGAAACATTTACAGGATGTTGAGAGAAAATGTTGATGAGGTGTTGGATCAGAGTTAAATGGGCGTGGCCACTCAGCACAAGAGCTAGCTCTTTATGTATGTGCATAGCTGCTTTATCTGCTCTTTATTCTGACCCTCAACCCAGTGTTTCTCCACCAAAACCTCACTGTCCTCTACTTTCACATTCATCATACACTTATGGAGGAGTTCTGGACTGAGCTGGAGCTTGGGGACATAGCATCAACACTGGACCAGTGCGATCATTACAGGAAGAAGATTCATCTCTCTGTAATAAAACTACTTCATCTGAGAGGACGAGTCTACTAAATCTAGAACTGTGGATATCCTGCAGTCAAAAAGGGAAAGCGAGAGAGCCCGTGCTAAAACGAGAATAAATATGAGCGTGGCTTTTGAGAGGTGGAGAAAACTCAGAGATCTTAAGGGATTGAAGACAGAGATGCTTTTTACCTGTTAAACAGGTCAGACATTTCAGTAGCTCAATAGGTAGCTAGCTAACTTGATTCAGCTGTTTGTTTGTTTTGCTATGGCCATTCCAAAAGGCGGTTGGATTTTTTCTGAAGCCATTCTGTTGTGGACTTGCGCGGGTGTTTACGGTTGGAATGACGTTTTCATGATCATAGGCTGTGCCCTTTCTACGCCAGATGTAGTGCTGTGTGGTTTTTCCCAAATAGTTCAATCTTAGTCTCACCAGTCCACAAAACATTTTGCCCATACCGCTGCGGAGTGTCAATGTGTTCTTTTGCAAACGTCAGGCGTGCAGCTATGTTTTTTTTAGTAAGCAGTGGCTTCTTTGTGGTGTCCTGCCGTAGATACCCTGCTTGTTAAATGTTTTACATATTGTAGAATCATGAACAGATTTGTTAGCCAGTTACAATGGAGTCTTCAAATTTTGGGCTGTCATTCTGGGTAGTTTCTTTACATCAGTGATGAGTCTTCGATGAACTCTTGGTGTCATTTTGACTGGGAGCGCACTTATTAGTTGAGTTGCAACAGTCCCAAAGTGTACCCATTTGCAGAATGTTTGCCTAACTGTAGACTGGTGAATTTCTAAAGTCCTTGAAATCACTTTGTGATCCTTGCCAGCTTTATGTAAATCAACAATTCTTGATCGTAGATCCTCTGAAAGCTCGTTTTGCGCGAGGCATGGCTCACATAAGCGTGTGTTTCTTGTGCAGAGTAAACTCCAAAAGTTTGAGGGGTTTTTATCAGTCAAAGTAGCTGTAGTCCACACCTCCAACTCATTTTCTTAACGAGACTCCAGGTGTGCTAAAACCTGACTCCAGTTAGTGTTTTTGAGGTCATTAACTCAAGGGTTCACATACTTTTCCACAAGCACTATGAAGTTTTTTTGGTTGTTCTCAATAAAGACATGAAGGATCAGAAGTTTTTTGTGTTATTATTTTAGACACATTATATTTGTCAATACCCCTGACTTAGATGAAGATCAGATCACATTTTATGACAAATTTATTCAGAAAACCATGAAATTCCAAAGGGTTCACCTACTTTTCTTGCCACTACATATACACACACATATATATATATATATATATATATAATTTGTGCATTACATGTTATGGATGCACAAAAAGCACTGAATTCTACAGTCCTAGCAATCCCTGGTTGATTGGTAGAACTGGTCATTCCCAGAGACTGGTTCAAATACCAGGTTCAATTACTTTTGATTGTTGGTGTAACATTTAATTTGTAAATAAATTTAAAATAAATCCATCAATGAACTCAGTCAGCTCAGCTAACGTGATATTTGTGATAAATGTACCGGCGGCAGACCAACTAATCGATAAGATTCATTGAAAACGATTTTCATAATCGATTATTATCGATTAGATGTTGCAGATCTATTTAAAACACAAAAACAGAATACATTTAATAAAAAAAATCATGAATGGCAACAAAGTTATAAGGAGGACACACAATATCCACTCATCTCTGATCACCTGCCAGCAGAATAATGACTGGAAAGATGGAAAAAGGAGATTACATTAGAACTGTAACTACTATTAGTATATAGGAGTATGTGAAGGGAATTCTCAAATATCTATGATGAATGTATTCACGTAATTACCTCTTTGAATAAGCTGATCAAATTGCTATCCTGTATTATAGCTGACATGTATTTTTGTCTCAGCATGACTCATGACTTATTTTGCATTATCACTCTGTGCTGTGTGAGAAGTGATGTAGATATTTCAGCATTAACACAAAGCTGAGTTTCACAGAAATGCTAAAACTGTTGGAGTTTATTGTTCTTTGGAGCTTAATCTAACTTTCACACAAAAATCACATAACACACACACACACACACACACACACACACACACAACAAGCTCAACAGCAGGAGCAATGCTAATCCACACCATATAAAAATACACACTTTAATGTGTTACTCATATAAAACACTGGCTCGTTTACACATTTATCACCTATGAATTAATTTCTTCATAAACAGTGTGTAGGAGCATTTACACAAGAACTCTTTAATGTGCAAATTAAAATGTAATGTTATGGAACATTTATAGGATGTTGAGAGAAAAGGTTGATGAGGTGTTGGATCAGAGTTAAATGGGCGTGGCCACTCAGCACAAGGGCTAGCTCTTTATGTATGTGCATAGCTGCTTTATCTGCTCTTTATTCTGACCCTCAACCCGTGAAGTGGGGAGGTGGCCGTGAAGTCACCTCCTTGAAATGAGTATTGTCGTGGTTACGTTGACATCTGGGGAACCAACTGTTGTCAACGCCAAGAAACCTGGAACTGTGGAGAGCCTGCAGTCAAAAAGGGAAAGCGACAGAGCCCGTGCTAAGACGAGAATAAATATGGGCGTGGCTTTTGAGAGGTGGAGAAAACTCAGAGATCTGAAGGGATTGAAATGAGTTTTTGCACGGGGTGGTGACAGCATAAAGTTAAGATAAGAAATTAATCGATGTCTCCCGGCTACACCTGAAATGCGCACACAGACTCATCATGCAGTACTGAACTGAGTTCTCCTTATAGGCTTATTATGCTTGGATGGTGAAATAAATACACACACATCAAAACATAGGCCTGGTCGAGTATTCATGCAAACACAGTCGGTTATGATTTAAGTGAATGTAAAATTGTTGGGGAAAATGGGAGGTGTGTCAATACAGTATATTAGGTCTGTGCATTAGGTTCTGAAAGTGACAGCAGTCTAATAAACCTGCTGCTGTCTGTGTCATTAATGTTCATCAAACAACAAAACACACAGAGAAAATCACTCACTCACTCATTTGACTGAATAACTTCAGAAAATCTAATAAGAATCACTGTATATGTCATACAGTGAATCTATTTAATTTTACATTTAACTGTTTCATATAAATTCTGTAGCATTTCTTAGTTGAATACTACTGATAGACCTACCTAAGAAAACATATCGTTATCATAAAACGTATTGTGTAGTCATATCGCCCGCCCCTAAATATTAACATTTGGTCATTCCAGTCTTGAATTTCATGTAAAATGTGAAATGTACTTAATGTAGTAAATCTCATAACCCCTGCTGATGTTTTTATTATTTTAGAAATTAAAATGAAAAAAGTTACAAGAACAGAGCTGTGTTCAGAAATGAGTTTGTTGTGATTCATAGACAGATTACAAGCAATAATAAAGCATGAAGCCTGTTGTTATGACATGCTGCTAAATGTCTCTCTCTCTCTCTCACACACACACAAATATATATACAAATATATATTTTATATATATATACACACACATACACACACACACATATATATATATATATATATATATATACAGTGGTGTGAAAAATGTTTGCCCCCTTCCTCATTTCCTGTTCCTTTGAATGTTTGTCACACTTAGTAGTTTCGAAACATCAAACCAATTTAAACAATAGTCAAGGCCAACACAAGTAAACACAAAATGCAATTTGTAAATGAAGGTGTTTATTATTAATGGTGAAAAAATCCAAACCATCATGGCCCTGTGTGAAAAAAGTGATTGCCCCCCTTGTTAAAACATCCTATAACTGTGGTTGTCCACACCTGAGTTCAATTTTCTAGCTACACCCAGGCCTGATTATTGCCACACCTGTTCACAATCCAGGCATCACTTAAATAGGAGCTGCTTGACACAGTAAGGTCCACCAGAAGATCCTTAAAAGCTACACATCATGCCGAGACCCAAAGAAATTCAGGAACAATTGAGAAAGAAAGTAATTGAGATCTATCAGTCTGGAAAGGGTTATAAAGCCATTTCCAAAGCTTTGGGAATCCAGCGAACCACAGTGAGAGCCATTATCCACAAATGGCGAAGACATGGAACAGTGGTGAACCTTCCCAGGAGTGGCGGCCGCCCAAAATTACCCCAAGAGCGCAGCGACGACTCATCCAAGAGGTCACAAAAGACCCCACGACAACGTCCAAAGAACTGCAGGCCTCACTTGCCTCAGTTAAGGTCAGCGTTCATGCCTCCACCATCAGGAAAAGACTGGGCAAAAATGGCCTGCATGGCAGAGTTCCAAGGAGAAATCCACTGCTGAGCAAAAGAACATCAAAGCTCGTCTCAATTTCTCCACAACACATCTTGATGATCCCCAAGACTTTTGGGACAACATTCTGTGGACCGATGAGACAAAAGTGGAACTCTTTGGAAGGTGTGTGTCCAAGTATATCTGGCGTAGAAGGAACACTGCATTTCATAAAAGAACATTATACCAACAGTAAAATATGGTGGTGGTAGTGTGATGGTCTGGGGCTGTTTGCTGCTTCAGGACCTGGAAGACTTGCCGTTTTAAAAGGAACTATGAATTCTGCTGTCTACCAAGAGATCCTGAAGGAGAATGTCCGACCATCTGTTCGTTTACTCAAGCTGAAACGAACTTGGGTTCTGCAGCAGGACAATGATCCTAAACACACCAGCAAGTCCACCAACCGAATGGCTGAAGAAAAACAAAATGAAGACTTTGGAGTGGCTCTAGCCAAAGTCCTGACCTGAATCCTATTGAGATGTTGTGGTATGACCTTAAAAAGGCCGTTCATGCTCGAAAACCCTCTAATGTAACTGAATTAGGACAATTCTGCAAAGATGAGTGGGCCAAAATTCCTCCAAGACGCTGTAAAAGCCTCATTGCACGTTATCGCAAACGCTTGGTTGCAGTTGTTGCTGCTAAGGGTGGCCCAACCAGTTATTAGGTTTAGGGGGCAATCACTTTTCACACAGGGCCATGATGGTTTGGATTTTTTTCACCTTTAATAATAAACACCTTCATTTACAAATTGCATTTTGTGTTTACTTGTGTTGTCCTTGACTATTGTTTAAATTGGTTTGATGTTCCGAAACACTTAAGTGTGACAAACATGCAAAGGAACAGGAAATGAGGAAGGGGGCAAACACTTTTTCACACCACTGTATATATAGGAGAGGCATCAAATCACTGAAATATCAACTCAAACTGGCGGACACAATATTGTGTGACAATAACAAAACAGCTTTAGTTGTATTTTCATACACTTGTAATCTAATAAAAGTTCTACATATACCTCTATATCCATTTATTAAATTGAAAGCATTTTTTGATAGGAAACTAGTTCAGGTGCTCATGACATGAAATAAAAATATTAAATTGCAATGTCAAGATGTAATGGTAGTATTTTAATTACATTTATGTTGCCATTAGTTTGTGAATGTTAAAATACTAATTTAACAGCTCAGTGTTGAGTTTACAATTGCAATTTCAAATCTTTTTTCAATGTAATTACTTTCTGGCCAGAATCGACTCGGACTTGACCATTAAAGACTTGGACTAAAGTCTAACTCAGCCCATTTTGGACTCAGACTTGATTGGTTAAGGACTTGGTCTCGATTCGGATTCGACAAAGGTGGACTCGGACCCAACACTACTAAATATATTTAAAAATCAGCTTCATCACATTTATTTACCTTGGCTTTCAATTGGGCCTCTTCATTTTAGGCTTAAAACTGTTTTTTTTTAAATCTCATAATGATCTAATGTAAATGTTATTTTCTGTTTGATTACTTATTTATTTCTTAAGGAATTTTTAGGTTTTAATATTGCATTTTTGTAATTTATTTATTGTAATTTTATCTTTAATGTTGTGTGGCAATATTTTAATTTGAAAGGGGACCTATTATTCAAAATTCACTTTTAAATGGTGTTTGAACATAAATGTGTGTCGGCAGAATGTGTACACAACCACCCTACAGTGGGAAAAATCCACCCACTCATTTTTTTATATTCCCAATAAATCATAAACAGAGTCTCAAAATGAGCCGTTTTTGTTTCTGCCCTAACGTGACGTCACATTGGAACAAGCCCTGGCCAGGGACTCTGCCCAATTAGCATAACTCCTCCCCTGAGTGAGCAGCACACAATTGGCCATGTTCTCCACACTGGAGCAGCTACAGTGATGAGAAGAACGTCTCAGCTTCGTAAACTTTGTAAGTGTTCTGTTGTTGGATGTAAGAATGAACACTAGAATCTTCATGTACTCCCGGCATCAGAGACACTGAAGACACAGTGAAGTTTTATTTTTGAAGGAAATGTGCCCCAAAAATACCTAAAATCATTTCACACCAGACTGCTTTGTGAACGAGGGTCAATACAAAAACTTGATAAAAACTTGATTCTCAAGCATGGACCAGTTCCCACTGTTCGTGATCCAGCTTCATATCCAGAAGACGTAAATATCGCACTTTATATTTTGGGAATGTTTGCAAATCGATTTTTCAAATGAACTTGTTAGCAGATTCCATGGCTAATGCTGCTAAAGTGCCAGAGTTATGTCGTCATTTTATTTTAAACGCGAAAACACACCTTTATTTTGCACAATACAGTAAGGTGATTGTCTTTTTGAAAACTGTAGGTTTTCTGTGAATCATTTTACACCAGGCTGCTTTGTGAATAAGGTTGTTAGCAGATTTCACAGCTTCCAGAAAGGGGGCGGGGCAACGCAGCTCATTTGCATTTAAAGAGACACACACCAAAACAACCTGTTTTTGCTTCCACCCAAAAAGGGACATTTACAGCAGGTTATAAAATCTGTGGGGTATTTTGGGCTGAAACTTCACAGACACATTCTGGGGACACCTGAGACTTATATTACATCTTGTAAAAAGGCTTAAAATAGATCTCCTTTAATATTATATTTATCATTTTATTTTATTTTCCACTGTGAAGCACTTTGAGCTGCATTTTATGTAGGAAACGTGCTATATGAATAAAGTTATTATTATTATTATTATTATTATTATTATTATTACTGTTGTGTGTGTACCTCAGTTTCTCCAGTGTACAGTGTGGATTCTCCAGTCCAGCAGAGAGCAGCTTCACTCCTGAATCCTGCAGTTTATTGTCACTCAGGTTCATTTCTCTCAGTCTGGAGGAGTTTGAGCTGAGAACTGAGGACAGAACTCTACAGCTTTCCTCTGTCAGATTACACTCACACAGCCTGGAAGAGAAATGATGAAGTGTTAGATTTATTTATCTGATTGTGAAATGAGGTGTTTCCATCAGGTGGGAAATAAAGTGTTTACCTGAATACAAGGTTCTAATGTCAGGATAAAAATATAAAATGAACAGCCTGTGTATAAACAATAAACTAGTACTGGCATGTTATTAACCCCTTAAGCCCTGACACTTGCGTTCATTCCACATACCTGAGTTCAGAACACATACCTGAGTTCAGAATTTATTTGTTTTGTGATCTCACAAAAGTACGTGTTAAAACGTCTCCAACTAAAAAAATAAATAAAATAAATAAGAAATATCAGTTTGAACAAAAAGGAGCAGGATGTGCTGTGGCTTTGTTTGGAAATATTTCGTTGGTGAAACAGAACAGAAACAGACAATAAAATGTAAGACAGGTAATATTAACTTATTCTTTCTGTTAGCATAGCATCATAAAAATAACATCAGATGTGTGAGCTTTAAAATGTCTCAAATAAATTCAATAAATAAATTGTTGAAAAAGATAAATTCATATGTACTGTAGCTGCACAGCCAGACTGCTCCTGTACCTTTAACACACTCTCTCTCTCTCTCTCTCTCTCTCTCTCTCTCTCTCTCACACACACACACACACACACTCACTAACACACAAACACTGTCACATGTTGTATTCATATTGTTCCCATGGTGACAGTGTTGTTTTTCTTGTTCTCAATTGTGAATTCTGTTAAATGTCTCTGTCAAGTAAAAGGAGAAAATAAAAAGTGCCTTTCACTGGTGTTTAGTTCACAAAATGATCAAAAAGCAGTCATGAAGACATGCATTTATTTTGTAGAGATCATTTTCAACAGTTTTAGAGAAAAGGTAATAAATGGTGATATAAGGTTTTGTCCATATGGCCCAGATCTCAGTGCAGACGTAACGTGTTAATGTAAAAAGTGAAACAATCTTCTGTAACAGTACCAGAGGTTTGTTTAAAGATGATTAGAGTAACTATTAACAAGCATTAATCCAAACAGTGCAGTTCAGTGTTACATTAAAATAACAAACCATGCGGTAATACATTTATAAATAAAAATACTCACACAGCTTTTCTGGAGGCTTTGACCACTGGCAGCAGGTTCAGAAAACATTCCTCTGATCGGTCATATTTCCTCAAATTAAACTCATCCAGCTCCTGATCTGAGTTCAGTAACACAAACACCAGAGCTGACCACTGAGCAGGAGAGAGTCTGGTTCCCCTGAGACGACTGTCACCTCCACTGTTCAGGTAAGTCTGTACTTCCTGCACTAGAGAATGATCATTCAGTTCATTCAGACAGTGGAACAGATTGATGGATTTCTCTGGAGATGGATTCTCCCTGATCTTCTCCTTGATGTACTCGACTGTTTCCTGTTTGCTGTGAGAGCTGCTTCCTGTCTGTGGCATTAAGCCTCGTAAGAGATCCTGATTGGACTCCAGTGAGAGACCCAGAAGGAAGCGGAGGAACAGGTCCAGGTGTCCATTCTCACTCTGTAAGGCCTTGTCCACTGCACTCTTGAGGAGATCAGACATGTTTGACTTTCTGAAAAGATCAGACAGATCAGTGGTTTGTTGTTCTGTTACATCTCTGCTGCTGAAGGAGAGAAATGTGTATAAAGCAGCCAGAAACTCCTGAACACTCAGATGTACAAAGCTGAACACCTTGCCCAGGTGAAGCCCAAACTCCTCTCTGAAGATTTGGGTACACACTCCTGAGTACACTGCAACTTCTCCAACATCAATGCCACACTTTTCTCAGGTCTTCCTCATAGAAGATCAGGTTTCCTTTCTCCAGCTGTTGGAAAGCCAGTTTCCCCAGTGCCAGGATACTCTCTCTGGTCTGCTGAGGATCAGAATCCATTTCTGGTAGTACTTTTGGTCCTTGTGTTTGATCTGAAAGATCAGGAAGTGTGTGAACATTTGGGTTAAGGGGGAAAAAAAAACCTTTGTGGCGCCGCCCTCTAGTCGCGGGCGCGTGGGGGCCTTTTCCTCTTTTTTTTTCCCCCCCCTCTCTTTAGAAGAGTGGCTGAGATCCAGCAGAAGACTGGGATGTGGCACATGATGTAGAGGCTTCTTGAAGACTTCATGCGTGTGATGATATTATTGGCCAGGCTCTGATCAATGATCCTCTTCCTGAAGTACTCCTCTTTCTGAGGATCATTGAAACCTCGTACCTCTGTTACCTGGTCTACACACTCAGGAGGGATCTGATTGACTGCTCCTGGTCGAGAGGTTATCCAGAGGAGAGCAGAGGGAAGCAGATTCCCCTTGATGAGGTTTGTCAGCAGCACATCCACCGAGGCGGACTCTGTCACATCACATAATCTCTCATACTTCTGGAAATTGAGAGGAAGTCGACACTCATCCAGACCATCAAAGATCAACACCACTGTGTAGGAGTCACAGTCTAGTAATTCTAGTTTTCTCATTTCTGGGAAAAAGTGATGAAGAAGCTCCATCAGACTGAGGTTTCTCTGCTTCATCAGATTCAGCTCTCTAAAGGGAAGTGGAAACATGAAGGTGACATCCTGATTTGCTTCTCCTTCAGCCCAGTCCAGAATGAACTTCTGCACAGAGACTGTTTTTCCAATTCCAGCAACTCCCTTTAGTCAGCACTCTTCTGATGGACTTGTCTTTAAAGAGCTCGTTACGTATGATGGGTGTCTCCTGTGTTGCTGGTCTCCTGGATGCTGTCTCAATCTGTCTCACCTCATGTTCATTATTGACGTCTCCACTCCAACCCTCTGTGATGTAGAGATCTGTATAGATCTCATTCAGAAGTGCTGAGCTTCCATGATGTGAGATTCCTTCATTAATTCTTTTAAACTTCTCTCTCAGGCTGGATTTCAGCTCTGTCTGATACACAGAGGCCACAGACTCTAATAAACACAGTAATAACATGTTTTAATGCAAAACCACTGAGCACAAAATAAAATGTAAAATTCTTTCAAATGCTGCTGTTTATTCCTGATTCATGGACTAAATATTATTGAAGGAACAGGACCACTTTACAAAGTAATCACAAACTGGACCACGAACAGAACAGAAAAGCACCAGATGTACATGATACTAAACTCAAACTTAAACTAAAGTGTTCATATCTAAAACTATTTCCTCTCTTAAAGTGAACCTGATGGAATAAAGCCATGACTCAGAACTCTTACTGTTGTGCAGTGTGTTAGTGAGATCTGTGTGGTTCATGTTCTTCAGGACGTGCAGTGTGATCTTCAGCGCCTCCTCCTCTGACACTGTGCAGATCCTCCTGATCCTCGACCTCCCTCCTCAGTGCATGCTGGGTAATCTGGACTCAGGAGCTTCCTAAACCTCTTCAGCTCATTCTTTATCAGAGTGATGACTTTGTGTTCCAGCTCCTGGTTAGAAACACACAGGAACACCTCTAAATATTATAATGTTACACACTGAGACATGCTTTTATTTTCTGAAAAGAAGAAAGGTCTCTTTCTATTAACACAGTTACAACTTTAATTCGGTCTGATTACCCATAATGCTGCTGCACATCGATAAACCTGTGAACCGCATTATCTTAAATAAAAACCCTGCAACCTACTCACACACAAGTTACACACATTAAAAAGACACACACACCTTGAATATGGAGTCCAGCTGATTTCTGCTGATGTTTGATTTTTTCTTTGTGGTCTGTGAACAAATAAAACACATGATGTAATATAGACTATATGTATTCATAGCTGCACAACACACTAATACATACAGAGCACAGATATTTAACACTATCCTCTTAACACAATACACTGATTTCAGGGTTTCCTCACGGACACTAACATGTTTATGAATAAAATAGTGATCTAGTCATTAATGTCCCAGGTGTAAATGTTGTTGTGTAGCACCACAGACCCTCCAGCTCAGGGACTGCAGGCTGAACTGAACTCTTAAAACAGTTTTCCCTACTGCCAGTCTGAGAGCTGCAGCACTGCACACTTTAGTGTTTTACTGCTTCAACACCTGATAAAGATCATGAAGGGCTTTACAATGAGACCAGTGAGTTTGATCAGGTGGAACACTGCTGTAAAACACTCCACTGTACTGACCTCACATCAGGAGAACTGGCTCCGTCTCTGAAGTGAAGTGGATGATCCATTGACCAGTCACTCTTCATGGACACACAGCTGGGTTCTGGTGAGTCTGATGTCTTTCCCCTCCATCATTCTGTAATTAGAACAGAAATATCAGCAATAATTAATAATCTGCTGTCTCAGTATTGTTACACAATGTGTTCATCATTAAACACCAATAATTCTATCTTTTTAATTCAGCTACAGTCTGCACACATTATTCAAACAGGAGACACGCCCCATACCTCAGGAATTACACTGATGTCAGGAGTCCCAATCACAGATAACTGACTCAGCTGGGTCTTAAAGCCTGTGGAGCTCACTGACTCAAAGCTACACTGCTCTTCTCATTTACATTTACATTTATTCATTTAGCAGACGCTTTTTATCCAAAGCGACTTACAAATAAGCAAAGCGATATATCAAGCAGGGAACAATACAAGTAGTGCTACTATACAAGATCCATTAATTGAATACCAGAGGAAGCAAAGTGTACAGAGTAGAGGTGTAAGTGCAAGTCTTTTTTTTTTTTTAGGTGTTAGGTGTTCACGGGAAAAGGTGGGTCTTTAGCTGTTTTTTAAGATAGTGAGAGACTCTGCAGTCCGGATTGAGATCGGAAGAGCATTCCACCACTGGGGAACAGTATGTGTGAAGGTTCTGGAAAGGGACCTTACGCCTCGCTGAGTGGGAACTACTAAACGTCGATCGCTAGTCGCGCACGATTGCGAGAGGGAAATTGTATGCCTTCAGGAGAGAGTTGAGGTAGGAGGGTGCTGTTCCTGACAAGGTCTTGTAGGTGAGCATCAAGGCCTTGAACTTGATGCGGGCAGCTACAGGAAGCCAGTGGAGGGAGATGAAGAGGGGTGTGACATGAGTAGTCTTGGGCTGGTTGAAGACAAGGCGCGCTGCAGCATTCTGAATCATTTGAAGGGGTTTGATGGAGCTGGCTGGGAGGCCTGAAAGCAGTGAGTTGCAGTAGTCCAGTTTAGAGATGACAAGAGCCTGGACAAGTACCTGTGTATTCTCCCTCCACATTACACAGTCCTTTTCCTCTTCTCTCAGTGAATGATTTCTCTAAACTGTTCTTAGATCAGATTAGTGATATATTCACTGCTATAAAACACCTTAAACCAAAGTTTATAGTGTTTAGAGATACAGATCTGTTCCTCATGAGACGGTGTGTATTTATTGTTGGTGAATGTAAAAAGTAACTCACCTCTGGTCTTTCTTTAAGTCCTGTTCTCCAGACACACTCATGTTGGAGGTCATGTCTCCTTCTCCAGATTACAGCAGGACACACGTTTACTTCACTCCAACATCGGTGTGTTAAATTAAACCCTGTATCAGCACAGAGTTCACTTACAGGAAATAGTCACGGTATCAAGTCATAAAATAACCAGTGTATATTCAAACTTCAGCACAAACCCACAACACTCTTCTGCATCTGGTGTACATTCAGTGTGTTTATATATTATAGCTTTAGATTTAGATACTTTAGAACTGCAGTTGTGATGTTGAAGGAGATGGAACTGTAAACACATCACAAAAAAGAAAACACAATTATTAGATTAAAAAATTATGTCTGTAACTCCCTTTTATTAGTCCAACAGTTGCGCTCTTGTGCATGCTAAAGCTGTAAAGCACATGTTTAAATCATGTGGCTATACTTTTAAAAACAAGTATAATGTTTATGTAACACTGTAAGTGCCTCATGGAAATGCAGCGTTTTGTATTTTTGCAGAAAAGCAGAACTGAAATTAAATGTTGTGGTAATCAACACACAAATACTATAGACCGAGTTTAACTTGGAATATTCATTTAATTCAATGGACGTGTAACTATTTAAATGATGAAAACATGTAAATGTACTCACAGCGAGGCACCCAGGGCAACATCACAATAGATCGTTTAGCTTTTTTGCTTATAGGTTGTTCCTCATCTAACTCAGAAAAAAAACAGTGAGTAGAAAAATCAGAATAGAATAAACATATGAAAGTAAATCATAGTGACCTTCATACCTTCATCAGGCTCCTCAGCTGAAAAATAAAAAAAAACAAAGCATTACACAGGAACTTTGAAAGATTTGTTGTTGTTGTTTTTTGTTGACATTTCTAAATGTGTAGGCCTTCCTAAATTTGGTCATTTTTGTACAACATAGAAAGGGGCTTCTCTGTACTCTTTAGATTATCATCTAACATTTTCAAATAATCAAATATTCAACAGTTGAATCTTTTTTTAACACGCTACTTACACTCAGGTGCTATTGCTGTTGATCGTGACCATTTATTTGATTTCTTTGCTCTCAAACTGGAAATCTCATCTTCAGGGCCAAAAGCAATAGAGCAAGAAAGAAGTTTGAAATGGTTAAAAAAAAATCGAACCATAAATTAACCATTGAGAAAACTTGCATTAACTAAGTGATATAGGAAATATTGTGTCATGTGTGAACAGAATTGATTATAAATTATATTAATTGACAGTTTCCAATGAAATAATGTTTTGTACAAATGTCCTTTACCAGATGTGTACACAGAGTGCTTCTGAGGCTGAAGTGAAACCAGTGGTTATTCAGCATGCGTGATGATTGTCATAGATTTCCCCTTGTGCTGAGCTCTGGAGTGAGCAGATGCATGGTTTTTGATCCTGTTTACGTCCGCGTGTTTCTGATTCTTGTGTTTGTCTAGTATACCCTGTTTGCAGACTGCCTGACCTTTGCCTGTTTAAGACCTTATTTTGGCTTTTGATTTGGATTTGTCTTCCCCTTTCTCTCTCTCTAATAAAGCTCTTAACAGTGATGTAATAATTGTTTTCAAAACACGACATTCATTTCATGGGGATCTACAGTGGTGCTTGAAAGTTTGTGAACTCTCATGAAGTGTTCTATATTTCTGTACAAATATGGCTTAAAAGATCATATTTTCACACAAAAGTTTCATAGAGAACCCAAACATCTGAGAAAAAAATATTATACTTTCATTTATTTATTGAGGAAAATGATCCAATATTACATATGTGAGTGGCAAAAGTATGTGAACCTCTAGGATTAGCAGTTTAATCTGAAGGTGAAATTAGAGTCAGGTGTTTTTAATAAATGGGATTACAGGTGAGTGATCACCCTATTGTATTTAAAGAACAGAGATCTATCCAAGTCTTATCTTCACAACACATGATTGTGGAAGTGCATCATGGGATGAACAAAAATTCCTCCAAGCTGATGTACAGGACTGATCAACAGTTAACAGAAACATTTAGTTATAGCTGCACAAGGGTCACACCAGATACTAAACACAAAGTTTCACATATTTTTGCTACTCACAGATATGTAATATTGGATCATTTTGCTCAATAAATGGCTAAGTATCATATTTCCGCATTTGTTTAATTGGGCTCTCTTTATCTACATTTAGGACTTGGGTGAAAATCTATATGGTTCACACACTCTCAACCACCACTGAGAAGTCTGAGATTGTAGGGGAGCTCTTTCTCCTTAAGTGTTCTCACTTAGTTACCCCATGACAACACCTGGTGATGCACAGGGAGATATAACTTTAATGACATCCAGCACTGTTGTCTTGCCACTGTAAAGAAAATAAAATAAAAAAATAATAATAATAATTCTTCATTCTGATGTTATGCATGTGCATGGGAAACCACTGGCCAGTAATCTCTTGGTGTCTCCAGTGTCTACTGCCTGAATAAAAATATGTTGGTATGATAGGTGAAGCCCACGTCTTTTATGGGAAATCATTAAATGTTACATGAACACATAAATTGTATAATAAGGTGAAATAAATCTGAAATTGGACAAATAGTTTTAGTTTGTTTGTCTTTAATTATCCTTAATTCATTCGTCTTTATCTCCATCACTTACACCTGTCCTGATTCATATTTTCCCTCGCTCTATCCCTCCTCTGATAGCTTATACATCTTATCTGAGTACTGTAGGTCAAATTTTACCTACTTTCTTATTACCAATATAACAATTTAGAAAATATTGAATGTACTTACAATAGCTTTTCATCAGCTGAGACACTCAAAGTCTAAATCACCACACGGAACCAGTGAGTGAGAAAAGGTGAAGGTCCAATTTATTTAATTCCAGACATGAGATCCAAACAGTTTGGGACGTCCCCAAAAGTGATCTCCCAGTCCCCTGGAATGGGGCCCCT
Source organism: Ameiurus melas (assembly GCA_012411365.1). Taxonomy (NCBI): domain Eukaryota; kingdom Metazoa; phylum Chordata; class Actinopteri; order Siluriformes; family Ictaluridae; genus Ameiurus; species Ameiurus melas. The sequence goes on along the minus strand of JAAGNN010000031.1, from coordinate 953,896 downwards.
TTTATAAAGGTGACACACCCTTGGTTTGCCCAAAATACCATTACATGTGATGTCTGGGTGATGTATGGGTGATGTAATGCATTTTTATGTTCTTTCCAAACCTGCTATTTTTGCCTCAGAACTTCTTGAAACCTGTTGAGTTTGCAGTACTCTATCAGTTCTCCTTTTGTTGTTGCTTTCTTTAGCATTTCTGAGCTGACTTTGAGTGAGGTCATATATCACCTGTATGCTTTTTCCTCCTTTATCATGGTACCTATATGCTTTTTCTGCATTGTTATTAGCATATGTACTGTATGATTTAGTCAAATTATCATTAACTATTACTTTGTTATTCTGATTACTCTGGGTCTGTGTGTGAGTGAGTTCATGTTCTTGGGTGCTGTGTGTGCACTTCCTCTTTTTGGTCAGGCCCTAGGCCTTGCTATAATTAACTTATTTAAGAGACATTGTCTGTAAGGAAGAGGCGTGACTCTGTTCTTTCCCAATTCTCACTAAATCTTCATTCTCCATATTTTATTACCCTTGTGTTTTATTTCTATCAAAAATCTTATCCAACATTCCCTCCTCTGAGGCTTTCCAAGACTCACATCACTAATTTAGCTAATTTAGTGGGTATCTGTGAATAAACTGATTCTGCCCATCTTTGGCTAGTAGCTTAATAGTGACTTTTACCTACCCATAGTGTCTGCGATTGTACTCACCCATTGTCTGGCTACAAGTCATAACTATTACATTATAATGCTGTTGTTGGTGTCTTTTAAGGAGTAATTGCTTTGATCACACTGGTTAAATACTGATGGCTTGTACTCGTACCTGCTATTCAGTAGCTATATATACTTGAAATTTTACCTATTTTGCCCCTATTTTCCTCAACTGGGTTTACCACCCTCCGTCTTGTATTCGTCGGGATGTCAAGGTTTTCTGATTACCACATTTCCTTGCTTTTCACAGTTTGTGCCTTCGCACCCAGGGTGGGCGCAAAAACCTTCTTAGGAAAAATTCCCACTCTGCTACAGCACCTTTGTGCCTCGACAGCACACCTTTTCCTGTGCCTGGTTGCATTTACAATTCTTAACCATTGCATGTATCATCATAAACAGTTCATAACAAACATTAAACAGTTTAAGATTCAACAAGTCAAAGTCCATTATCCTCCATTCGGCAGCGTCCTTCAGTATGCTGGTTTTCTTCAACCCAGGCACTTATGCATCGTATAGGGCCACCCTTGGGGAGAGGTTACGCAAGCACTTACACCCGAGGGCATGGCTCATCACTTCTTCTTCACTTTCTTGAACACACATGCACATTCAAGCAAATGGAGGCACAGACTAAAACATAACCAACATGACATGGTAATCCCACATGTTTAACACTGATATCCCTTTGTCAGCCCTGTCTTATTCTCGGATAGGTTGTATAGACTATTACCTTGCATTTCAGGTCGTAAGGATGACAAATTATAAACTATAACACACTTCAATAAATCAAAAACAATAAATAAAATAACCAAACCAAACAATAAAAAATCTAAATACTGTTTCACAACATTGTGCATCAGTTCCTCTTTTCCAGGAGGTGGCTCTGGTTATTGCTTCGGCACCGTGATCACTGGCATCCTCCTCTTCCCCTATGAGGCTGTGCCACCTCACCACAGTAAGGACCAGGATCATAAGAGACCACTTAGGGCAACGTCCAAGACATTTAATGTTTTTCCCCGAACATTATTCCCAATACACAGTTCCTAGTTACTGAGAGTGCCACCGTACGTCCAGATACGGAAACCACTACTCTTAATTAGTATGATCTAAAACCATGGGCTTTATTTATTTGGCCCAGTCACGGGAGAAAGGTCGCTGGGGTCACGCACAGTACACCACAGCCCTGTTCCTGTTTTTTTTCCTTTGCACCACCTTTATATATCTACAAAGGCTGCTAAAGCCTCATAAGTCCAGACAAGTTAAGACAAGGGAGCATTTGGCTGTGATTGATCAGCTGCTTTTATCATGCCTCTTAATGGTTTGAATCCTTAAAGTGAACTTACACACCACCCAAGGCCTGCTAAATGACTAAATCCTGCCATGCACCCAAAACGGCCATCATTTGTTTTATCATCTGTGGTTGTCGTGCTCTACTTATAGCTTTCTATGTTTTGGTGTACGTAGCTTTCCCTTTCCAATATGTGACCCAAATATTCCCACCTGCACGACTGCAATTTCCCTTTGCTTACCTTGTCTCCAAATTTTGGCAAGCATTGTGAGGATTTTCAATCAATCCTGCTGAGACTGCTCTTTGACGGACTACAGATCAAAGATAATGACGTATTACAACACAATACTTTGATATTCCAGGGCTGGGAGATCTTGAGCTAGAACCTGATTAATATTGACGGCTCACAGTATCCCTGTGGAGTCCAGTGTATGTATATTGTTACCCTTCATACGTAAACACAAATAGATACTGAAAATCTGAGTCGAGGGGTACACTGGAAAAAACAGAGCATAGGTCTATTACCGTATATCATTTAGTCCCTTCTGGTATTTTTAGACAGAAGGTGTGTGGGCCGGGCACCACAGGTGTTTCCAGCATGACTACTGGATTCACAGCCCTTAAATCATGTACCCAACCTCCATTTATCCGAATCTGGTTTTCTTACAGGGAAAATGGGTGTGTTGAACTGGCTTTTGGTGGGGACTAGTGCTCCAGCCTCCATCAGACCATATATCATTGGCTGTATTCCTTCTCTTGCCTGCACTGATGGTGGGTACTGTCTCTGACACGACAGCCTCACATGTTCCTTAACTTTTATTTTGCAGCTTGCTGACTTAACCATCCCTGACTTAACCAATGGGTACTGTCTCTAGAAGTTCTTCACCTTCCTGTCTCTCTTTTGTCTCTACCATTGCCATCTTATAACCTTTACCACCTAGCTCTAAATATATACTAGCTCTAGTTGCCACCATGAGGTCGACTGCTACCACATAGATGTGAATGAATTGCCCATCTGTAGATCTATGCATGTATGGATTTTCTGTTGGTTTCATTCCCTAACTTCCCTTGCCTGTCTTACCATTGGCCCTAGGTCTTTCAGTTCAAAAGTTTTCTGCAACCATAAGAGTGACATGGGGAGCCGTGATTTCTCCCTGATACCAGTTCGTGATTCTGCCTGGGAATTTTATCATGGCACTTCCTTGTGGGCCGCTCAATATGTCCATTATTTTAACGTCCACCATCTTTCCCTGCTGCATTTCTTCCCCATCTGGGCAAATTACTGGTTGTCTCCCCTTCATCATACTCCAAGGCACAGTGCAGAGGGGTGTCTGTCTCATGGCAGCCTGGCTGTATGCATTTTAGTCATGGTCTCATTCCACATATTTTGCTTCCATAATTCGATCAAAAAGGTGCTTTTAACTTATCACCGATCATCACTGTGATTGTTGGTTCTTGTTCTGGGTGCAGTGTGGTGACGTACTGCATCAGCTCGCCCTCTGGCATTTCTTGGCCTCTTGAACTTTGGTTGAGGTTGGGTCTCCTGTATGGGCCGTATACAGGAACTCCTGGTGGCACAGGGGACTGCATTGCAGGTGCATTCTGTGATTTGTCCTGCATTGGTCTTGGTCTTAGTATTTGACCTCTTCTCTCTGCTCTCTCTCCACCCAGTCCAGTTCCTCCTCAGGTGATTTGGATCTTGGTTTGCCACATCCTCAGCATCCTTCAGCTGCAAAGTTTCACCTTTGGGGAAAATCCTCCCGTATCGTCTGCTTTTTCGTCTTCCTCCTGTCTTCCTTTCACAAGTCTTTACAACCTTTGAATGTTTCTTTAACTTCCACTTCAGCAGGAATCCATTCCTATTCCCTTCGTCTCATGCCCGCAACGTGTATATTCTTGCTGTCGGGTGTGCATTCTGAGTTTTACCCATGGCATATATGGGAGTGATGGCCTCGGCTCCCGTAGTTTGTCACATGGTGGCGCCAGTTCCCTTTACCTCATTTTCTTTTCCTTTCTCTTGCCCTACTTTAACTTTGTCATTATTCACTTCCTTTGCCTTTTCTGCTTATTTCTTTGTCTTGCTCCTCTTTCTCTTCCCTCTCCTTCAAACCATTCCAATACTTCCTTCTTTATTTCCTTATATATTACATTTTTCCCGTAGCTTTATCCATACCTTCTTTCCTCTTTTTCCTCATCCCTCACTACACATCTTTCCTTCATTTCAAACATCGTTGCTCATCAAAAGTCATCACGACTGGCCATTTCAACACTCCTCTCCTTTTTGTTTATTTATTTATTTATTTATGTATTTTTTCCTCTTCCCCATTTTTGCAATAATGTTTAATGTCTTTTCTATTTTCTTTGTGTGTTTCAGTAATAATCTCTTTTGGATTTACTTCCGCTTTTCCTCCAGCTCCCATTTTTTGTTTTTTTTTTCAACTTCTCCCAGGCCATATCTCAAAATCTCCAGCCCTCATAAATAAGAGAATGCTCCTTTATTTGTGGGTGTGCCTTTCTTTCGAATTTCTAAGTATTTTCACAACCAAATGCTTTTCCCCTTACCTGTCAATCTTTTTGTACACACCGGACACGGCCTTTTAGTTCTCCCGTAGCATGGTGCTGGGTTTCTTTTTTTTTTTTTTTCATTGGTTTCCTCTCCATTCTTCTCCTCCACCCAGCTTTCCCTATAGACTCACGTTTACATATGTTACTTATACAGTAAGTATACTTAATACTTATACTTATTACCTATGCAATAATATTCATTATCCATTATTCCTTGTACGATTATATTATCACTTGTTATTCATATAGTTATCTTATTATTGGTTTACAATTCAATTCAGTTCAACTCTGCTCTTTCTTCATGAATGGTTTCATTTCCTCTTTCTTACACACACACACACACACACACACACACACACACACACTTGCCTATACTTTTGCGTGCACACACACTATCACTGACAGTACACATGTGTAAATATAATATATACACATACATACATACATACATACATATATATACATATTCATTTACACTTTGACATCAATATTTACCCTTTTACACCCCTTGTTTTACACATATGAAATTAGATAAATGCAACATCACACACTCACCGGGTATGCTTTCTTACAGGGTTCCTTACCCTTATGCAATACGCAATACCCAGACCTGGGCCCAGGAGTTTTATATCATACCCCACCAAGCAGTCACCACCTCTTGTGGCCGGTATCTGGGGTTGTGAGGCCTCACACCTGCCCAAGCAGACCTGACTCTCTCAGCGGTATCGCAGGTTTCCTTTTGTCCTTTCTTTTTTAAGTCACTTCTTCTTATATGCACATATTTCTCTTAAGTTTTTCCTTAAAACTTGTTTTTTCCCTTTTTTGTCCTTAACCTATCACAAAATCCTCTTTCATCCTTTTCTCACACACTTTCTTCTGCCGTGTTACCTGATCTCTTTTATTTATTATTATGCCGGGCCCTTTTGGAGACCAACTGAGTCCTTCACCCAGCCCACGGGGCCCGAAACAAGTGACAGCAAAAAATCTAAGACAGAGCTTTGTTTAAACAGGCGCCTGCTGTGCCTTCCCTAGACGGACCTCTTGCTGTCCCTTGAATTCGAGTCCCACGGTCCGGGCTTTGGCGCCTTCGGGTCTTTGCCCAGTCCTTCGTGATTAGCCAACAATGTAGGTCAAATTTTTGCCTACTTTCTTATTACCAATATAACAATTTAGAAAATATTGAATGTACTTACAATAGCTTTCATCAGCTGAAATACTCAAAGTCTAAATCACCACACGGAACCAGTGAGTGAGAAAAGGTGAAGGTCCAATTTATTTAATTCGTTACATGAGATCCAAACAGTTTGGGACGTCTCAAAAAGTGATCTAACATGCCTGGGACGGGGCTCCCTTTTTATACAATTCTTCTATGAGCCACCGCCCCTTCTTCTTATCTCATATACCATTATGTCAGAAGTTCCTCTTTTCCCAGGCCCCTTATGTTTGTGTTCATGCTTTAATTAGCAACCAATATATCATTCATTGTACACATTTCAACAACCAATATGTTTCAACAGTTATTGTTTTCAGTTTCCCATATGTGCATTTTCCTTTCCTTTCCCATACCATTATGTTTTTTGTTTTACTCATTTTCCCACACCCCTTATGATTCTCCTGGGTCTGGGTGGTTTTTAAAACCAGTGGTACTTCCCAATCATGTCTCATTCAGTTCTTTCCTCTGAGCGGGATTGGAGTGTTTGTTATTCTTGGTCTTTCCATTAAGGGGATTTTTACTTATAGGTAAGTGTTGACCTTATTCTTCTCACGATCTTTATCTCTGTACTTATAGCTTTTCCCTTCTGGGTGATTTATGGTTTTCCCTTGTCGCTTATGTTACCTATTGTGTGTTTGTACGAGCACCGTGCTAAGCTTGGATTTCTATCCTCTCTGCTATGGAGGGTTAGAGGGCCTAGATTTAGAATCTCGTATCAGCTGTCACATCTCTTTGCTGACTTGGCCTCTCCTTGTGGATGTTCTCCGCGTCCCTTCTTCTACCTCCACCTTTCCACCCCCCTCTCCATTATCGCCTCAGCCCTGCTGTCACTCTGGTGGATTCTTCTACTCAAACAGACCCTCTGTCATTCACTCCTTCCACTCACACTACTGACGACTATCTGGCCGGATGATGACATGGAGCCGTTCGATGTGACTCTGGCCCGCACACTCCCTACAACCCCACCAGCCCTGAATATTCTGATGATTCGTCTGGCCCTGGGCATACCCTACCGTTACTCCTTCTCTCCTCCTTACACTGCTCCCTCTCCCTCCTATTCTCCTACCAGCCCCCTTCGCCCCAATAAATTGTTGTTTCACTAAATTTAGCTGTGCTGTGTCTTTATTATGAATTCTCCCGTTTCTGTTTTACTGGTATTATGTTTTTTACTTTATTTCAATCCAACAACGCTACTATCCACCATCCCAGATGATGGAACTCCTCTTTGGTCCTTGGTGATTTCAACATTCATCTAGACAAACCACATGCAGCTGACTTTCTTGCTCTTCTTCCCACATTTGACCTCAAGCAGTTCACACGCCAGCAACCCACAAAGCCGGCAAACAGCTTGACCTCATCCTCACATGTAATTGCACCACAAACGATCTTCTCATTAGTCCTCTCCACACCTCTGACCATTTCTTTATCCAGTTCTCTATTTCTCTCCCTAACCCCCTTCACTGTCTCCTTGTTCCATCTGTTTTCACCATAATCTTGCTCCCTTTCCCCCTCGCATTTCTCCTCCATTGTCACAACCTTACTTCCCTCTAACAACCACCTTTCCCTCCACTTGACTTAAACACCGCAACCGACATGTTATGTTCCACCTTAACATCTTCTCTTGACAGCATATGCCCCCTAACCTCCAGACCTGCTCGCACATCACCCCTCTAGTCCCTTGGCTCTCAGAAGCTCTCGCGTAACAACGGGCCAAACTAAGAGCATCTGAAAGGAAATGGCGCAAATCAAACAATCAATTGACCAAACCAATTACCAGATACTTCACTCCTCTTTTTCCAAATGCATCTCCATTGCTAAAGCCACATACTTCCAAGATAAGATTGGTAGTTCTCCCAACACTCGCATTCTTTTCAAAACTTTTTCCTCTCTTCTCTGTCCCCCTCCTCCCCTTCCCCTACCTCTCTCACTGCACATGACTTTTGCAACTTTCTTTTCCAGCAAGGTTACATCAATCAGTAACCAGTTCTCAACCCCAGACATGCACAGACCGACTCATCCTCCACGTAACTCCCAACTGACTTCCTTCTCTCCTCTCAGAGACTAAGGTCTCTAAACTCCTCCTCTCTAGCCGTCCCACAACCTGTCCCCTTGACCCTATCCCTTCTCAATTTCTTCAATCCATCTCTCCCCACACTATTACCTGCACTTACACACATCTTTAACACATCGCTCTCTACTGGCACATACCCTACCTCATTTAAGCAAGCCTGGGTTACCCCACTGCTTAAAAAACCATCACTCAACCTGCTATAGTTGACGATTACAGACCTGTTTCCCTCCTCCCCTTTCTTTCCAAAACTCTTGAAAGAGCCGTTTTTAATCAACTCTACAAGTCAACTCTTTCTCACACAGAACAACCTCCTAGACACCAAGCAGTCTGGCTTCAAGAGCAACCATTCCACGGAGACTGCTCTGCTTTCCGTCACTGAAGCCTTACGACTAGCAAGAGCAACCTCTAGATCATCTGTCCTCATCCTACTTGACCTCTCTGCTGCTTTCGAGACTGTGAACCATCAGATCCTCCTCTCCAACCTGGGCATCACTGGAACGGTTCTACGCTGGGCAGAATCCTATCTTTCGGACAGATTCTTCAAGGTATCATGGAGTATTCAAGGTATTTCTGAAACTCAGCAACTCACAACTGGCGTTCCACGGGGAGGGTCAGTTCTGGGTCCACTCCTGTTTTCTATCTACACAACCTCTCTCGGTCAGGTGATTGAGTCTCATGGCTTTCCCTATCACTGCTATGCTGATGACACCCAGCTCTATTTGTCCTTCCAGCCTGACGACCCATCTGTTTCTGCACGCATCTCTTCTTGCCTGTCAGACATCTCGGTCTGGATGAAGAAGCAGCATCTTCAGCTTAACCTGGGAAAATCTGAGCTTCTCATCATCCCAGCCTATCCCACAATTAACCAGAACTTCACTGTACACCTCAGTTCACTTACACTCATGCCAACCAAGACGGCCAGGAACCTTGGGGTGATTCTTGATGAGGGCTTGACCTTTACAGACCACATCTCAGCAACTGCAAGGTCCTGTAGGTTCATCCTGTACAACATCAAGAAAATCCGACCATACCTCACCAAACAGGCTACACAGATACTAGTCCAGGCTCTTGTGATCTCTAAACTGGACTACTGCAACTCACTGCTTTCAGGCCTCCCAGCCAGCTCCATCAAACCCCTTCAGATGATTCCAGAATGCTGCAGCGCGCCTTGTCTTCAACCAGCCCAAGACAACTCATGTCACACCCCTCTTCATCTCCCACCTCTGGCTTCCTGCAGCTGCCCGCATCAAGTTCAAGGCCGCGATGCTCACCACTAAGACCTTGTCAGGAACAGCACCCTCCTACCTCAACTCTCTCCTGAAGGCATACATTCCCTCTCGCAATCTGCGATTGACTAGCGACCGACGTTTAGTAGTTCCCACTCAGCGAGTATAGGTCCCTTTCAGAACCTTCCGCATACCGTTCCCAGTGGTGGAATGCACTTGTATCTCAATCCGGACCGCAGAATCTCTCACTATCTTGAAAAAACAGCTAACGACCCACCTTTCCGGGCATGCGAACAACGCCTAGCGGAAAAACACAAATAAAAAAAAAAAAAAAAACAAACACCCACACACAATGCACTTACACTCTCTACTTGCACTTTGCCTCCTCTGGTATTCAATTAATGGATCTTGTATAGTAGCACTACTTGTATTGTTCCCTGCTTGATATATCGCTTTGCTTATTTGTAAGTCGCTTTGGATAAAAGCGTCTGCCAAGTGAATAAATGTAAATGTAAATGATGACTGTTTTTCAGTCTACAGTCATAATGTTGATGTCATATTTACTGTCATAAACCACAACTTACATTTCATGTTAATAGACTGGCTTGAATGGAGTAACTCACCAAACTACAAATACAGCAGAGAACTCACATTTGCTCACTTTCAATAACTGCTTGGGCGGGCAATTTTTCTTGGTCAATACACCTACTGGCATGTTTTGGGTAGATAAGACTGGAGTGGTTTTTCGGGCCGTTCCGCGGACAGGGTACGCTGGTGCGTTTTGCTGTCGCTCCTGTTACCGTTTTATTTGTTTTTGTTGTTTTGTAAGTCATATTGTTTTAAATAACTGTTTACGATTGCGATGGTCGTGGTGCCATTTTATATACTTTGGACTGTTGTTTTATTTCTGTGTTCCACCTGGAATAACCTGCAAATGTGCAACTTGGAATCAATGCCTGCGGTCGTTACGTGTGTGGACTGTATGACTTTGTGCTCGCAGTGCACTCCAAAGCTTCAACGCCTTGGCCCCTTGTGAGTGTGCACTCAACAACCATGGCCTTAAGGTACACTACACTCCAGCTTTAGTCTTCTGTCATTGCCAAGGAGATCCTGGCCATGTCCAGGGCTGTAATGATGCAGAACCAGGGGCTTTGTGTGTTTGCTGACAAAATAAGAAGTTTTTTGACAATTGTTTGATTTGAGCATTGCTTCCAGGCCACCATACATGACCATGAGCAAACTGCTTTCATCCATCCAATGCCTGGTTGCCCGGTATATAGTTCTTTCAATACCCTGAATCTTAGCGAGGAATAACCACCCCTACATCCCCACATGAGTACCCTTGTTGAGAGGGTTAACTAATTTTTCCTGTCCTACTGAAAAAAAGGCTAAAGCCAGCATAGGCTGGTTGGTTTTGCTGGTTTTAAGCTGGATGTGGCTGGTTTAAGCTGGTCGTAGCTGGTTTAAGCTGGCCTCTCAGCCTGGCAAAGCTGGTTCTTCAGATGTTTTAATGGTGGATGGGTCAGCTGGTCTCCAAGCGAGGCAAAGCTGGCATTCAGATGTTTTATATGATTGATGGTTCAGCTGGTCTCCCCAGCCTGGCAAAACTGGTGTTCAGACGGTTCATCTTACCTATTTACTAGTTAGATGTGTTTATTAGTTATATCTACTGATAAGGGTAATTACAAGGGTAGTTATGATTGGTAAGCATACCTTAACTACTTATTTCATCCATCCATCCATCTTATTCCGCTTATCCTTTTCAGAGTCATGGAAACCTGGAGCCTATCCCAGGGAGCACTGGGCACCAAGGCAGGTTTACACCCTGGACAGGGGTTGAATCCATCACAGGGCACAAACACATACATATTCACACACCCATTCATACACTATGGACACTTTGGACATGCCAATCAGCCTACCATGCATGTCTTTGGACTAGGGGAAACCAGAGTCCCCGGAAGAAACCCCGCGCGCGCGAGGAGAACATGCAAACTCTGCACATACAGAGCAGCGGTGGGAAATCGAACCCCCGACCCTGGCGGGGGATGAGGTGACGTGCTAACCACTCATCCCCTGCCATGCTATTATGATGCATTATAAATGGACTTTAATGGAAATGTTACCCTGAATTCTAGTACTGAATTCTATTACAGTAAAATAATAATGGTAACACCTTACAGTAAGATTCAGTAATTTGTTTTATTAGTTAACTACATTACCCGTACACTACATAAGTTAACATGAACTAACAATAAAAATACATTAACTAGGATTAATAAATGCTATTAATGTTAATATAAACACACAGCAAAATTTTAAAAATCACGTTATATTTAACATAAGTTAATGCACTGAATGCATTTACTAAGTTGAGGTTAGACCCGAGAGAAGACCGAAATCCAACCTTATCTAACTTTACCTAACTGCAATCTCAAAAACCTGCCTGTGAAACTCACATATCGATAACATTTAAAATCAGCAATAAAAATAGTGGGAATCTTATAATTATTGTTTCATATGTTCATATAGCTGAAATATAGTATATTTCCGTTTGTTTCAGCCAACATGCATGTAACGCCAACCACAACCACTTTTATGGGTATCTAAGAGTAGCTGCAATGACCTTGCAAACACCAAGCAATGACGTTGGCAACTCACACTCTTCTTTGGAATGTGGGACTTTCCTTAACATTACCCAATGTTAAATTAGAATTTCTTTTTCTCTAGCATCTTTCATCATGTTGGTGAAGTTCAATATCAAAGTGTGAAAAAAATTTGTAAAATTGATAAACGATTTTACAATTTCAAGACTTTCTCACTGAAGGTAAGCTTGTGCTACTGCTTAGAAATGTGGTGTAAATAGTCATGTATCAACTATGCTTGAGACATAAGCTGACAGCAGAGTCCACATGACTTGTCTCCATGTTTCAAAGCTGTGCCGTTTGTACTTGATAAGTTATTAAAGGGACCATGATATGATTTTTCAAAAAATCTCTCAGAGATGTAATTATATTAGTAAAGATTTTTGCACAAAAAACATACAAAATGTAGTAATTTATCACTTTTTTCACGCTGTCTCTGACCCTCTGATTGAAACGACATTTTTTTTGACTTCGATGTAACCACCCGCGGTTTGCGGATCACGTGCACTCTACGGTCTTCACTAACATTGAGTAGTCACAACACCAAGTCTTGCTGTAGGGTCAGTCATATACAAATGTATTTGCCCATGTGATGTCACAAATACTGCCACATGCAAATGAGCAGTTTTGGAGCTTAGTTAAATAAATGCTATTTTTGTACTAAAAGGATATATTAAGCTATGAAGGACCGCAGGGAGTTTTAATGGTACAGTGATATGTTTAAATGATATGTGCAATTTTATATTAGATTTGGATTTCTCATTTCATGACCCTTTTTGGTTTGACTTAAATATGAGCAAAATAAAATTTAAATGTCTACATTCTTGCCATTGATACAATTACTTTTCAGTTAAAAGCAAATTCGGGCTAGCAATAACTGCAGCTCTTCGATGACGATATCTTCACTACTAATTTTCTGCTTTAGAGCATTGTGTTGTAGTTGATGTTCTGTTTTGTGGTATGACACAGTGTTTAGATGAATGCTCCAGATCTTAAAGAGAAAACATTTTCTTTTGTCTTTCTGACAGGCACATTTCTACGATCCAGACAAGTGAACTGACTTCAGCTCCTGAGCGCTTTAAATTTTTGTCAAGGAAGAACCAAAACGTGTTCTCTTGGAGATTCCTGAAAGTTGAGGCCAGATCAAGAAAATGAGCGTACCTGGAAACGACTAGGTAGCTGAATTTCCTCTAGTTTGTAAAGCATTAATCCTCAATCCAGTTAAAAAACCAACATGAGATCTACTCAGTGAGACATCCCAGAAGTGATCTGAATCTAAGCAGAGACTCAATGCCCTCTTTATACAGTCTTATCTAGATTCGCCCTTTATCTCATTCTTTTGAAATCCCAATATGCTTTATTAATGTCTTTTTCTGATTCCCATTAAAAATACGCATTGGTTTTAAATTAGCATTAGAACGATTTTTTTCCTCCCTCTGAAATCCCCTTAAAACCCATTTTCAGCCACTGGATATCCCCTTATCTTGTATTTTAAACATTTTCCAAGGCCTTACCTGCCATTCTAACTTCTGGTAATCAAGCTCTGTGCATCTCATCACCCGTTGTCTCGTACAATTTGAATATTTTATCTCATCTTCATTATAGGTGAGATATATTTTTTATTGTTTAGTTTACTCATATGTTTTTGGTGCTTCTTAGACATTCTGTAGGTATGCGTGTGTGTGTGTTTTCCTCAAAACATTGTATGTGTGTATGTTTTCAACTTTATGCCTTTTCCATGTGCTATATTGATACCTGTTTTCCTACATTCTTTGCACGTGCTTTTATTTAGGTGAATATATTTTAAGTGTTACCACTACTGTGTTCTAAAATTTTTGTCCTTTATGTCTGATCTCTTTCCAGCTGATCAACACCGAACTGCAGCTGAACTTTTTCCCTCTTGGCTGCTCAATTTCACAGGCCTGGGTGAATATACACATCATCAGCTGGAATATTTGGCCGTCGATGTTACAGCTCTGCTGTAACATCTCTGCTCTTCACCTGTACCCACAGGGTTTTCCTTATTCTCCGCTAATCGTATCTGTTATGCCCTCATAGTAATTATCAGGCCTGAACTCTGTCACAAATAATATCCAACTTCATTCACACATTCATAATTTCTTAGCCTATCAATCCTCTCACATGCACACTATACATTTTTGGATGTAGACTATTAATGAAGTCCTATAGTAGCCTTTCGGTATATCTTGAAATATGCTTAATCATAAGGTAAATCAGGACTTTGCTCTGCTGTTCATTGCTGGAAACATCAACAAGTTGCTTGAGAGGTGGGAAACCGTATTCAAGCACAAAATCATCCAACGAGGCCAAGTCTCTTATTCAACAGCAGAAATTCAGTGTCTTCTCAGTGGAGCTGGGGGACAAGGATCTGAAAACGGTGAGGAATGATTTGTGATGTCATAGATTCAGATTTGCTCTGGCTGCTTATATTTTGGGTTGTATCGATGGTGAGCATATAAATATATATATATATATACATACACACACACAGTATCTCACATACACCCCTCACATTTTATAAATATCTGATTATAACTTTTCATGTGACAACATTGAAGAAATGACACTTTGTTACAATGTAAAGTAGTGAGTGGACAGCTTGTGCAACAGTGTAAATGCGCGTCCCTCAAAATAACCTCAACACACAGCCCGCTGACAACAAAATTAGTACACCCTAAGTGAAAATGTCCATTATAACACCTTGATTTATTTTTTCTGAAACCAATTTAGAGTTCTTTTTGCCTTATGCTTTGGATCATTGTCCTGCTGGAAGGTCCACCAATGTCTCATCTTCATCTATCCGGGTGGGTGGCAGAAGATTCTTCTCAAGAATCTTTGAGAAAAGGGCCCCGATACATTGTTCCTTCAGTTATATGGAAGTCTGTTAGTACCATGCAAAATCTTCTAGTACCATGCAAGAACTTTGAAGATTCCACCTCCAAACTTCACTGTTGGTATAGTGTTTTAGGTAATGCAGTGCCAGTTCTTCACTTTTGCTCTCATCTGACTAGATTCATACCTCCCAGTATTTCATAGGCTTGTCCAACTGTTGTTGCCAAACTTTAAATGAGCCTTTGACATGCCTTTTCTTTAGTAGTGGCGTCTTGCCGGTGAGGCGTGCATAGGTCATGGTGGTGGAGTGCATTCCCTATTGTTTTCTCTCGTGATGATGGCATCTGCTGGCTTCAAATGTTTCTAGAGCTCTTTTGAGTGGTCCTTGGCTCTTGGGCTACTCTTCTGACTATTCTTCTGACTCCCTGGTGAGAAATCTTGCAAGAAGCCTCGTTCATGACTGGTTGTTTACGGAGGGATGTTTGCTTCCACTTGCAGGTATGGATTGCTG
This sequence comes from Ameiurus melas, assembly GCA_012411365.1. NCBI lineage: Eukaryota > Metazoa > Chordata > Actinopteri > Siluriformes > Ictaluridae > Ameiurus > Ameiurus melas. The sequence goes on along the minus strand of JAAGNN010000031.1, from coordinate 938,826 downwards.
CAATGGTGCCTACTGAAAGATTTGAAATACAAAAGTTTTGAAATACATCTGTATTTGATTCTATCAATATGATTCATAACAATAAGGTTGTGAAGGTCTTGGGAGAGCTCTTTGCTTTTATCCATCATGAGATGTTTCTTGTGTGACACCTTGTTAATGTCAGTTGCCATATGGACAGGTAGAGCGGGCAAATAAAGAGAGTCACTATGTTCCTCCGACCTTCTTATGCTGAACCCGAGTGATTGGGGCCAATTCCTCCCGTGCAGAGTATGCACAGAACCCCGCAACATATTCGGCAACAGCGAAATCACCCCATTGCAGTGTGTCTTGGGTTACCAGCCACCCTTATTCCCTTGGAATGCCAACCCACTGACTCACCAGCGGTTGATGAGTGTTCCACCACAATGAGAAGGTTTGGGGAACGACACACCAACATCTAGTGCGCGGGCCTCATACACCAAATGAAAGGCGGATCATCATTGGAGGCACATCCGGTGGCCTTCATGAAATTCTGGAAACAGCCCCTCCCGTGCAGGGAACTTAACCCCAGTTCAGTTTCCCCCGCTGCACTTCTCCAGAATTCTGATTGGACACCTGCACTCAATTACAGATGTCACGCATATAGTATTTAGGTAGTTGCTGAGAACAATGGTACCTGGGGAAATACGCGGCTCAGCAGTCTCAACTCTGTCGTTTCACCAAGCCATCGTCTTCTATTTGGAGTTTTCATGGTTCTCAGATATATTGCCTGTATTTGGATTACGATTCCCTGCCTTACCCAGTTTTGTCTGTTTGCCCAATTGCCTGACCTCCGTCTGTTTCCGAATTCACCTTCAGCCTGATCCCTCGCTCTTCCTGTTTCTGCACTGTCCGCGCTTGCTTCAAAACAAGGTAATCGTAACAGATAATGAAAAGCCTTTTTTCATAGACAATCGATTACCTAACCCAGCTGGTATATTAATTTTACACAGATAGAAGGTATAATTACTTTCTAACTACTTATGGATCTCAGCTGTTCCTTGCCTTACCTTGCCTTGAGAACTGCATTTTTCTTAGTGTGTTCAATACTTTTTCCTGTGTCATTCTAACTTTATTACACACAATTTTATATATGGACTTTAATGTTGTGAATTCTTTATATTTGCAGAGTTCTTGAGTTAATACTTATGTCTGGTGAACATTTCATGTGAATAACCTCATTGGAAATATATTTACTGAAAAAATGTTGACTCGATCAATACTTTTTGCGCACTGTACTTAAATGCACCGTATTAGTCCTATCGTGTCACTATTATTTGCCATCAACATGTTTATTCTATGACCACTCTCAATAAAACTGAATATTTGTGAATATTAATACTAGACACCTTAAAAAGATAATGTCTTACCAAAATATTTTTGTCATTTTTTTATGTTTAACAAGCTTCACTAACCTTTTATTTTGGAGCTTTGATGCACGGCTTATCTAAGCAATCTTATCATGGTGCAAAAGAAAGTAAACTGCTCTGGTTATGTGATAATTTGCACTAATCATGTGACACTGCGCATATTTATTTGGAGACCCTTTATTTTTTCCATAGTACCCGGAAATGCACTAAACTCAAGTTAATATTTTTTAAAGTTTTATAAAAAAAAAAAACATTACAGAATCACTATTGTGGGATTAAATGGTTCAGTCAGTCAGCTGCAGAACAGTTTCATTTTGCATTTTGTTCATCATACCCTATCTCTTTATATACATTCAGAGGGGGGGACCCACCTTTCAAATGAAGACATTAATTGGTTTCACTAGAGGTGATTGACGAATTCATTATATCAAAAAAGAGCCTAATCATTTGCTGCCCTTTTTTTGTTTGGACTAGTATATAGGGATGTTACGTGTTTATGGACACCCCTGCTTCGAGGCCCCAGAGGCTCTAGGCAATTGCCTACTCTGCCTATCGGTAGAGCCAGCCCTGGATAGAGCCTATATGTGAAATTTACCTGTTGAATTTACCTCTCACTGAGAGAGAGTTGGATTAGGGTGTCAGTGGGGAATGAAACGCTGATAAACTACATACTGTATTTGAATGCTAGTGTATATTTAAAAAGAGATCAACCATTTTACCAAAATGTATATGCGGCATGTGCATGTCTATGACAGAGTGTACCTTGTCATTATCCGCTGTTGAAGGTGTAGTTCCTGGCACACTTTTGTTTCAGTTCAAATCTTGCAAAACCTGTATCTATACAGGTGTATGTATATGCAAAGCATGCTAAAGGTAAAGGGTGTATTAAAGTTAAGGTTGAACTTGTAACCTGTAGGGTGGAAAATATAAAAGAAAGCACACACCTACAAATACACCTAATTAAACTCAACGTTTACCATTGTCACTTTCAGAGTGTGTGATAGAACAACATACAAGAACTGGAACCTCGTGTAATTTAAGGTTATGGTGAAGGGGCTGTTCAATTATAAGATTAATAAAAAAGCAGGTGCAGACATAGGATAGCAGTCATCTGTAATCAGATCAGATCATGCATTTGAGATTGAGTCACTTGACACACCCACAGTATTTGTGACATGCCCACAGTATTTGAGATATATTGAAGGGAAATGAGTGTGACTTCTGAGTGTGAATTCTGCTCAACTGCAGTGTTGAACTTCACTGTTAAAAGGTAAGACTACTATCTATTGTCTCATGCCTATGACACAGATTTGCACAATTAATAGATCAAATTTGAATATTATTTTTACATTATTAATATAATATTTTTTCATTCAAAAGATGACAGTCAGGATGCTATAAGACATATGACATATTTCTTTAACTTACTGTCTTATGCATGTAGATGAGCGAAGACTGTTGCCATTTCATAGCCTGTCTGCTTTCCACTGTTTGTAGTGTGAAGGCTCAGTAGGTGAGTGTGTGCGAATTGACTGCACTATTCTTAAGACTGACAAGTTGAATTTGCCTTTAATTTTACACTAGAGATATTTTCTTCTTCTTCTGCTTCCCTCTTCTTCTTCTTCTTCTTCTTCTTCTTCTTCTTCTAATCTATTTTTTATGACACTTTTTCAGATTTCTAGCACTTCCCAGAATGCAGTAAGTATCTTTTTTTTTAAACCAAGATGCTAATTCCTTTCTGATTGCATAGCTTGTGTTGTAAATCGGACCCTATATATGTTGTGCAAGAGAGGACTGTGTCGGTAATGAAATTTGCATATCATGTGTATAGATGCACAGCTTATATTTCATTCAATAAATTCCTAATTTCAAGGGGTATTATAAGCATTAAATACTATCAGGTAAAACTCACTTAGTTAAAAAAATCAATATTCACTTTAATTCTGTAAAATATCAACAATGTAGCATGTTAAATCATTACAAAGTGATTAATGGTGGCAGGCTTTTAAATTTGTAGCTATTCAAATGTCCATGACATTTTAAGTTAATTTGAATAAATAAAGTTATTAATTATTCATTTATTTGTTTAAAGAACATTTTTTTTGCTTTTTATTAATTCGGTTAATGTATTATAAAATGGAAAAATATTCACATTCAAGCAAAATTTTTTTTGGGTCAAACTTTCTGTTCTAAACAGACCATATTAAAATCCCAAACACACTCAACCCTCTCCGCGAACCTTTTGACAAATTCTCATAGCTATTGATTACTTATTTATAATTTTTTAAAACCTAATGTTCTGCATTGCTAAGTTATCTGTGAATATTAAATTGTAGCTAAAATTATTATTAGGGCCAATTCAGATCCTATATTATTATATTATTTTAAATAGATTGAAATCTGTAACCTGAACTGTATTTTCTCACCATATTGTTTTGCGCAAGAGGCACATCTGACTTTGAAAAAGACATGCATAAAGCATACATGCAGTTTCTATTATGGAATGTAATCAGACACATGTAAATGTACTACTGCTGACCTGTGCGGCTCTACACAATATAAGCCTATAGTAAACAGTGTGAAATAGTAGAAAGCAATGAAGCAATTTGAGACACAGCTAAGAGTATAAGTTAGGGTTTGAGGAAATTGAAACTTGGCACAAATAAGCTGTGAATAGTATTAATAATAGTAATAGTAGTATTAGACTATTTCTGCTCTGCATTTTGCTTGTTTTGCCATTTTCTATGATGGCTTTTTCCTCAGATGCAACCACATGGCCTACTATAGCACCACTCCATTGCAATGGCACTTTCGTCAGTTCCCATCAATATTGTGACAGCTGCTGTGAAAGGCTGATGGCAACCTGACCGCTTTCAACTTCACTGGCTTTAATGACAACTCCACCCTCCTAAACATTCAAAACACTGGGAAGGTCAGGTGAGGTCTTTGTAAGATGAATCTGGTTTGTAACATGAGACAATGTTCCTTCTTGGTCCTTGTTGACTTTTTTATAAAACCTGTATTGTTCTTTGTTGTTGTTTGTTGTTGTTACTTTTTAAGCCCCTGGGGGTTGAAAACCTCAAACATCATGCCACCTAGTTTATTATATATACAGTCATGGGGAAAAAGAAAGTACACCTCCTTCAGTTCTATGTGTTTATTTTTCATTGGGCATAAATTACAATTGTGTGGTCCTAGTAACTTCTATGAACAAGTAAATAACCTCAGGTGACAACAAAAAACCTCTAACATGTAATGTCATTTTTTTTTTAGGTTGCCAAAAATTGCATCTGAACAAACCCCAAAGTTCTGATGTAACATCTTTTGACTGATGAGACCAAGGTGAATATGTTTGGACATCAAGCACAGCACCATGTTTTATGAAAAACTAAAAATCGCGTATTCACCACAAACACCTGTCATGGTAGTGAATGGTGGTGGAAGGGTGATAATTTAGGCTTGTTTGCAGCCATAGGGAGACTTGCAATCACTGAGACAATGAATTTACTCCTTTATAGCAGAAATATTCTGGTTACAAATATGAGGCCCTAATCCAACAGATTAAGCTGGGCTGCAATGCAGTGCATAATGTCTGTAAATGACATTAAAAGTGATTACTGTTCACATCAAAGATCAGACTGGGGAGAAATGTGATCTCTCTGGTTTATACCAGATGGCTATTTGAGTATTATTTTAGAAATAGCTGATTTCCTGGAATTTTCATGCACACTGAAAGTCTGCAGAGTTTACACACAATGATGTGAAAAACAAAATACTTTGTTGATGAGAGAGGTCAGGAAGAGAATGGCCAGACTGGTTTGACTCTAACAGGAAGTCTAATGTAATTTAAATAACCACTCTACAACTGTATTGAGTGAAAAAGCATCTTAGAATGCACTAGGATGGGTTTGGTTTCCATCCTGTCAGCCAAGAATCTGAGGCTACAGTGGACACTCTTGGGTAGAGATTGAAGTAATAAATTCAAATGAGACACTGATTTGAAAATTCTTTGCCCTTTTAGTGAAAATCCTTCTTGATGATCAAAAGATAAGCGTGTCAGGAGGAGTCTCTACACACGCATTACAATTCCAAAGAGTTCCACATTCACTGGGGCAACGGCTCCTCTTTCAGTGGATCTGAACACACTGTGGATGGCAGACATATATGCAATGGAGGTGTGGCAGCTGTTGGTATAAAACTTGTAATGATATTCTAGCTGAGTGATTAATTAAAACTTTATCTTTTATTTTTTGTGTTTTCTCTTTCAGATGCACATAGTAAATATTAGGGCTGATGTATCCGTGGCTGCTGCCAATGACTCAACAGCATATGCTGTTCTTGGTTTCTTCATTGAAGTAAGTCCTTGCTTTACACTTATACAGTTGCCTTGTTTCCCTAACAACTGTTAGGTTATTACATTGTGGGTCATTGTTATTATTATATTCTAAGGCAACCAATGACAGTGGCAAACCAGAGAGCTGGAAGAACCTCACCTCATTCTTATCAACAATTCCTAAACAAGGTACAGATATAATTCTTGTGTAGTGAACCGATCGAGAATCTGCTTATTTGTACACCAAAGAAAAATTGATCAATAATAATCTACAGCAGCGGTCCCCAACCTTTTTTGCAGCACCGGACCGTTTAAGATCAGACAATTTTCCGGACCCGGCCTTTAAGGGTGTGCCGGATAAATACAACAAAAATAAAATGATACGACCGGCTAAACACTGGGGGTATTTAAAAATATATAATAATAAATGTAAATCAATGTAAAATGCAACTTTATGTTACAGTCCTAGTAACATCATGCCAGCATAACATGAGTACAGCCGGCTCTGCCCTTTAACGCTTAATGCAACACGTGACCGAGTAATGCATCATGTGACCGGGACAAGCTTCTTGACACAAGACGGATCATCCGACACAGCACGGATGTTACGGAGGGAATCCGTCATTTATCATCGTTCAGACTCAGATAATAAATTTAAATTTAAGTTTTAAATTTAGAGAATTTAAAATTTAAAGTTTAAATTCCATTAGAGTACATCACAGTTATTTAAACCAAATGTTTTAGATGGAATTCAAATGCATCCCAAGAAAATGCTACATGTGCCCATACTTCATCTCCTGCAAAGCCCAGTCGTCTGCCATTCCTTTACCTTTATAAGAAAAAGGACTTCTTCAAAACAATAGCTGCAATATCATAGCACATGCTTGACAAGTAATGTTGAATTCATCAAATACTTTGTAACTTTCATGATTAGGACATTTGCTGTAATTCCAATCCAATTCCAATCGGTCTTACAGAGAGGGAAAGAGGAAATATTCAGATAAACACCAGATCAAAACCCATTTGTGTCCAGCAGGTACTGCTATTCCTTACAAACCTTACTTAACTGTTACAAATTCACACAAAAGCAGATTTAGATCATCAGCATAAGATTAATATATAGAACATGGAAAACATGATCACCTGTGAAATCATTTTATTTCTTTAAACTATTTAATCTCTTAATTGTCAGGTTAAGTAAAACAGCAGAAACAACAACACTTTATTTTAATACTAAATGTCCTTTTTTCTTGATTTTAGGGGACTCAAGGGACATTATATATCAATTAACTGTAGATAGTCTGCTTCCAAGTGGAGACCGGACTAAATATTACCCGTTACCTTGGCTCTCTGACTACACCCAGCATGTAATGAAATTGTGGTATGGACTGTATTCAGGCACCCAGTCAGTCAACAAAGATTTGGTAAGTCTTCAGAAATTCTGCTTGACGCATCAGCTGTATAAACCAAAACTTCTGAGATTAGATTATGGTTATAGGGTGGGTTGCACCCAATAGGATTATTACGCTTTAGATTCAACTCAAGGTTTATCTATTAATTTTTGCACTAAATTTTAAACTTTGTTTAAAATAAACATTTTACATTTAAGATCATCCATGTTATCGTTAATTTCACAATAAACCTAAGATCAACTATAATCTTTTTGCTGCATCATACTTTAAACTCAGATTTTTGAATATTTTTTTTTATTACATATTTTCATTTCCTCAGACTGTATCGGTTATGCGAATGAGCGGTTAATAACAGCAGCTGAATTTTTTTTTACGTAGAGAAATTAAGTTTAGAGTTCGACAGCGCAGGTCACTCTGGTGCAAGTGAAAGTGTTACATTGTTGCCCTTTGGTTACACTAGAGAATTCATACATTTCACGTTTATGAAATCCTCACGTGACTGCAGCAATGTTGTTAATGCAAATCCATCATGGTGGAGAAAATGAATAATAAATGGAAGTTTTAATCACAGGTTAAATTCTAAACACCCGATTTGTTAATCTGTGTTTAAAAATAGAAGTGATGCAGCACAACTCGCGATTTAAAATAAAGCCCAGATCAACAAGTAATACGTAGCCCTCA
>JAAGNN010000031.1:870341-930751 GCA_012411365.1 Ameiurus melas | reverse complement strand
GATGCCAAGTTTTAGGGACAAATGTAAATGTTTTGTTAATTGTTACACTGAGTGATAGTGTTGTTGAAATTGCACATACTTTTCTTTAAAAAATTCTTAGGCTGTTCATAATATATTTTGTAAAAGAATAAATAATTTAAAACAAAGAATTTTATAATTCTTCTTCTTTGCAGTTATTAATACAAAGAAAAAGTGGACTTATTATTACTTGATGTCATTTTGCAATGAGTTTACTGGTCCGGCCCCTTGAGGTCGGATTAAGCTGGATGCGGCCCCGGACCAAAATGAGTTTGACACCCCTGCTCTAGACTGTTGTGTGTGAAAATCCCAGGAGATCCGCGGTTTCTGAAATACTCAAACCAGCCATGGTATATTTTATTTATTTATTTTGCATTGCATTGCATTGCTGCCACATGATTGGCTGATTAGATAACTGTATGAATGTGAAAGTGTACAGGTGTACTTTGTAACAAAGTAGATGATGAGTCTCAGTAGGACATGGACCAAGAAGAGCTTTGAAAAAAAGGCATTTTGATTTTGAGGGCTATGGGCATTGACATGTTTTCTGGTACCAAAAGATGGCGCTGCTAGCATAGAGTATGTGACATAAAGTTTTTAATTATTGCATGTTCTGATGCAGTACTGAGTCAAGAGACTGTTATGCATTATTTTATGCAGGCCTAGGGTATATTCCACACTCTGATAACTTACACATTTGAACATCATTAATAAAGAGAGAGAGAGAGAGAGAGAGAGAGAGAAAACTCTTTTTACAAATAGGTTTGTCATTTTAGCTGTTATTTATCTATTATATATATACACACACAAATATATAATTTGTATATCAGCACCAGTGCCACCAAAATAGACAATTAAAATATAATAGGGCCTATATTGTTTGTAATAATTACCAGTATGCTGAATAATGGCAAAAATGATGAAGAATTGCCAGTGTAGAGTGTTAGACTTGTGGAAGCTGGGATTACAATTTGGTGTGTTTTTGGTACAGTGCTGCATATCAAAAAATAATAAATGTCAACTCACTAATTAAAGATTTAAAGATCGAGTAGTTACATGGCGATTACAACTTGCAACATGCATAGTGTCCACACTTACACTCAGTCAATTTAAGGCTCTTTTTTAAGTTTTAGGAAAATATAAGATGTAAATCAACTCCAGATGACTTGAGAGCATTACTGTAAATTAACATAAACTTCTGTATTTTTATTAACATTCTACATTAAAATGAGATGAATTTAAAAATAAATTAAAGTGAAAATGTTTTTGTGCCAGACTATACTGATCACCTTAGATTAAAACAAACAAATAAACAAACAAACAAGGTGCCTGAAGGACCGTTAGTAATTAAACAGAGCTATACACCTGCTAAATTTGGTAACTACTCAATGATAAGAGCTTTAGTTTAAATTTTTTATTTTTACCATAATACAAACAGAAGGACAAATTTGGTTTCAATATTTGTGAGTTATTCGTATGGTTTTTGTACGTGTCCTTTATAAGGTGTAATAAATACGGTGGTCGTAGTGGTTGTACGTTCGCCTCACACCTCCAGGGTCCCAGCCGGGTGTGTGTGGCGGAGTTTGCATCTTCTCACCATGCTGCAGGGGTTTCCTCAGGATTCTCCAGTTTCCTCCCCCAGTCAAAAAAATTGCATGGTTAGGCTGATTGACGTGTCCATAGTGTATGAATGGTGTGTGAGTGTATGTGATTGTGCCCTGCGATGGACTGGCACCCCTGTCCAAGGTGTACCACGCCTCATGTGCCCAATGCTTCCTGGGATAGGCTCCAGGTTCCCCCGACCCTGAACAGTAAAGCGAGTTGAGGTAAAGATGGATGGATACATAATAATATTATATTATTTTTACCATTGGTGGTAGTACTGCCATGTTATTTAGTAATATGCTCCACTACCTGAGGCGACTCTCAGGTTTCACTCAAGCTGCGTCAGCAGCAGCTGTGAAGGAGATTGCTGTGGCCTCGAAAAGACAACAGTAAAGACTTCAGCTGAGAGTTTTTAAAGAAGACCAAAATGACTAGTACATCTTAAACCCCTGTGGAAATATTAATCAGGTGTGCAAGGTAAAGTAACTGCTGCTGACTCACCATTTGTTGTGATGGGAATGCGAACAATTTAGGTAAAGTTCCCAAGACCTGAAGCATAATGGCTCAATTCTGTAGCCTTGTTTAATTGTTCATTATTATTTAATTGTATATTACTGTGATTAATATTCATTAATTACTCTTCATTGTACATATATACAACTGAACAGCTTTCTTTCATTCTTTCTGTGATGAATCAAAGAATATGACTAGAACAAGGCTAAATCAACTTTGCCAAGCAACAGAACCTTTTTTTATTTGGGGCATGTACACATCTGAAAATATTTTTCTCTGTTCAGTGAAATCTGAACATGTATGCATACATGTATATTTGTCCCAGAAGGACTACATTTGCCATGATGGTTTTTAATTACATGCTTGGGAGAGATCCATAAAATTGGCTAAATTCACTCATTAGAGAGATTTAATTGCTAACGCTATCTCTCACTTTGTCTTGTTCTCCTGTAGACACACTCACACACTCTTTTATTCTTTGACACCACTTTTGCATATGTTTGGTTAAGGAAGTACACTTTTAAGCCCTGACACTACTCAGTGTTGGGCAAACTTGGTGTATGCTGTGTACCAGTAGGAATGTGTTCTACTGAAGTCCAAATCTTTTTCCCATCGCCTGAGGCAGGCTGGTGTTAAAAATAGTTGGTGTCTTCATTTTAAGGCTTGATTGATACTGTTGGAAGTGCTCAGCTGTACCCACCATTCCTCCACTGTTAATCCACATTGCTCAGTCAGGGGTTTTTTGTTTTTTTTGTGGGGGCGGGCATAAAAAACAACACTCTTATTTCAAAAAAAACAATAAAAAAAAAAAAGAGAAGCCTATTTTTTAATTGACCAAACTACTAAACAAAAGAACAAACAAAGGAGAGGCGGAGTTTTTTTTTGAACAGGAGTTTGTTTTTTTCCTAAAAAAAACACCCCTTTTTTTAACAACAAAAAAAAATAACAAAAAAAAAGCAGGAGTTTTTACTTAATATGAATGATTGTCTTCTATTATAATATACTGTAAGTACCGTGAAAATTATACAAAGAGATTGTTGTGTCTATTCAGATTGATAGATTGTTGTTTCTGTTTGTCTTTTTAAAATACACATTTTACATGACACTGGTTTTAATAATGTTTAAGCTGAAAGCAGAGGAATCTGCTGGATTTATCTCTAATTGTTAATCAGTGGTAAAGAGTGGAACAGAACTGACACCCAGTATAATAAAACACCGGATTTGTAAGGATGGAAGTAGGCTTTGCAGTGTGTAATGTCGTCCCTTAGTGTGAGAATGTGTATGTGTGTTAGAGCATTGACCATCACATGCTCTTGGACACAGAAGGTGGTTTTGGATTTCTTTCAATGGGGACACATGTGATGAGGGCGAGTCGCAACTCCTTTCTCAGCCTAATGTGGGCTAAAGGTTGACAACCTTAAAATCTCAGGTGGCCAAATGGCTTTATATTTTCCATTAGGCTCATATTGATAGTATCATAATAAGCAACAAGGCAACATTAAGGACTTCATAAGCAAAGGTCATAAAATTCATGGGACCTGAGCAGTGTATGGAAACTCAGATTATTTTCTCCATATCAGTTTTTGAGGTTTATGGGTTTGTGATAATAGAATATGGGAAATGGACACTTAGTTCTCTAAACTACATTATAGAAATGATGAGACCATTTTTGCAAAACCATATCTTTGACAGAGGAGACAATCTCTACAGAAGGATAAGAATTCAGATGAGAAATTAATTTCTAAAAGAAATTTAACAGTAATCATAAGAGATGCAGGGAAGCACACCACCAACAAGGCTCCTTGTCTTGATTGGTTGGTACCCTGGGCCAATCTAGATGTGTATTCTTCAAAATTGTTTCAAAACGTATCTCAATTCATGTTATAAGGGAGTAGCACCACCATGCAGTATTTTAAATATTTTACCATAGTGTCATGGTAAATGTGTCAATAATTCATTGCTGTGAAGAAACATATTTTTTCTTCCATTCCTGTATCCTCTATCTTGCCCCATCTCATATAGTCTCAGTGGTTTGTCTCATTGGTTGAGCTTTAAAGGGTTTGTGGCAAACTGGATGAAATTGAATTTTTTCTTAACTGTAAATACAGCTGCAAGGTGTAAAATACAAAATGAGATTGATTTCTCTTCATAGGAAAATGGTGGTTCAGCCAGTGTGAAGCAATTTTGTGGCTCATCATCGTGTAGTGAATTACATAGTAGTGTGGCGGTACAGGAAGAACATAGCTAGTTAAATATGTCATGATTTAACTCAGTGCCTTGCAAGGATGTTGTGAACTTAAATTTTCAAATTGGAATTTAAACGTGTAATGTGATGAAGTGTGCCAGCTTTAGAGGGTGTCACTCAGTGTGACTCTGCCTAGCACACAGCACATAAACACACACTGCAGCAGATACACATTATTTGTGTAATACTGTCAGGAATTTGGGGCTGCAATAGTTCCAGTTCAGATTATTTTAAGAACAACAATGCAGACAATACCAACAGCTGAGGGTCAGGTGATGCGCAGAGTCAACTAGGCAAAGAAAAAAACAGGCAGAGAATTGAAAACTAGGATATTCAACACAGTGCAGAATGCTAGGTAAAGTCAGATGTGCTAGGACAAACTGAGCATTTACTTCACAAACTTTCAGTGAATGAGTCTCTTTATGTGCATGTGAGATGGGAACAGGTGTGTGTGTGTGATTAGAAGTCTGGTGATTGGGAGTGTGTTAGTGGTGGTGGATTCTGGGATGCATTCTCCGGGGTATCCATGTGTTCTGACGCTCCTTCCCCGACCACCGCGCTGGTGCTGAAGAGACGGCCCCGCTTCAATGTTGTGGACAGTCAGGAAGCACGTGCTGGTGGGGCGGAGCCGACGGGAAAATTCCACCATCCAGCAGTGGCACCTGAGTGTAAGTAGCGTGTTAAAAGAAGGTTGAATATTGAATTGTTTGGATGTTGAATACCAGAACTGTTGAATATTTGATTATTTGAAAATGATAGATGATAATCTAAAGAGTACAGAGAAGCCCCTTTCTATGTTGTACTAAAATGACCAAATTTAGGAAGGCCTACACATTTAGAAATGTCAACAAAAAACAACAACAACAAAACTTTCAAAGTCCCTGTGTAATGCTTTGTTTTTTGATTTTTCAGCTGAGGAGCCTGATGAAGGTAAGGTCACTATGATTTACTTTCATATGTTTATTCTATTCTGATTTTTCTACTCACTGTTTTTTTCTGAGTTAGATGAGGAACAACATATAAGCAAAAAAAGCTAAAAGATCTATTGTGATGTTGCCCGGGGCACCTTGTTGTGAGTATCTATCTCCCAGTGGATAAAGGACGTGATGTTTTTTTCTGAAACTCGAGAAAATAAGATATACGATGAATGGTTGTACAGATAAATTTTTTCATAAAGGGCATCCCTTTATTGCATACTTTATGGAGTTACAGACACTACCCACTTAAAGGTTGAATTTTATAATATCTCTATAACCAGCGACAGTTAATGGGTAGCCATGATGAGCCGGAGGGGTGGGTTGTGGGTTCAATTTTGTTTTTCTTGTATAAAAAGAAAAAATCTGTGAATATTTACTGCTGTTGCTCATTTTGTTTGTATTTTGGGAAATGGTGGGGAGGACAGAACAGAAAAGGTGATTTAGATAGGCTTAGCAGTTCAACAGAAATGTTCATCAGAAGGTCAGCAAAAATGTTTAATAAAAAAGAAACGTAGAAATGTTCAATAAAAATTAAACTTTAGAAATGTTCATTAGAAATGTTTAGCAGAAATGTATAGCAGAAATGTTTAGCAGAACTGGTCATTAGAAATGTTTAGCAAAAATTTCTCAGTAGAAATGTAGAAATGTTCTGTAAAAATGTTCATCAGAAGTGTTCAGCAGAAATGTTCAATAAAAATGAAACTTGAAAAAAAAGAAAGGACAGAGCACAACCAGAGTCAAGAACAGACTTAAGGTCTACACGGGAGAAATCAACAACGTAACAAAATATTTGCGTTGGAGTCCCTCAAAGCTTATAGTAACCAAGGAAACTCGATCGATTGTATGGAGGAAGTGATGCATCGTCTAATTCTCACCCGAACACCAGCACGATTCCCTCTCTTCTTCGCGGTGCTTCCTTAGAGGAGGAAAGCAGCAAGGTACTGCGTCGGCGCACTCCAACCGGGTCGGCTGGACGAGGATTGAAAACGAGAATACAGAGTAGGACAAAATACGCGGATGTGCTCCCATACAGCTTCTGATGTTAAGCAAAAGCTTGACGATTGTAGATCAACACTGAATCTACATGGTACCGACAGGTATCTATCATGCTGATGGGTACACTGGCGCCATCTTGCGTCAAAGATCAATAAGGACAATCAGTGAAAGTCTCTACAATGGCTGCGTTTGCAGAAAACATCACGGATAAAAACGATGTGATATTTTCAATCCACACTTCAAGAATACAAAAGACATCTACACGGAGGCAGAAAATAAAAGCTCACCTACCTCCATCCAAATGTCCACCTTCTGACACCATTAAACTGTTAAGATTTTGCTGATACCAGCCTCAGAATTAAATTCTTGGAAGCGCACGATACTATTACATTCTTAGTACCGAGTTTAGGAAGAAATCATAGACAGGGAACCGGGAGTCGAAGGGGGCACTATTACGGGGGGAAGGGACACAGTTTTGAGACCATGCTCAGCAGTTGGAGTGTAGCCCCTTCTTTATTCATTACAATTATTTTCAGTAAAGAAACTAAGTCTTCGTAATATGCATCTATTGCGATTCCTCCACGGAAGTAAAGGATCACAACAATATCTCCAGGTAACATGAAGACAAAACAACATAAATCTGTCAGAAGGGCCCCACATAATCTAGGTTCACCTCTGGGCACATCTGATCCTAATTAACACACACACACACACACACACACACACACACACACACACACACACACACACACACCTGTATGTAGAGACTTTCTACCGCCTGCTCTTTGTGAAGTATATGTTCAATTCCATTCTGTCTTTGATGTTACCAAACACTTGTATTTGCTGCCTGTTTTCTACTAGTTCTGACATTGACTTTGTTTTTGTGTGTTTGCCCTACCTCTGATATTCTGTTTGTTGATCACCTGATTTGTGCCTGTTTCGTGTTTTTGCCTCCGCCTTGCATTTTGGATTTGTTGAAAACTTTTATTAATGCCTTATGTAGCCCACTCGAAAAATGTATATAAATAAATATTTAAATCTGATTTTAAACAATTTAGATTCATTAAAAATAAAGCAGAATGTAAAGCACTATACTTTAAAATACGTTATTCGAACCAGTTAAAATGTTCAATGTAGATCATTTTTGACCAATGAACACCATTCTACACGTAGATCCCGCCTTGATTGACAGGTGACAGCGGGAGAGGTTTTTTTTTTTTTACTTCGCAGACGCACACAGCCAGAGCGAGGAGAGAAAATGAGACAGAAAAAATAGAAAAAGCCTAAATTATAATTATATATTCTAATGACCTGTTTGAAGAGTGAAAACAATGGTCAAAACAATACTGCTGCCAGTTGGAGTGCTGAGGAACTTCGGTCTGTAGTTTTATCCCATGTGAAACTTGGTGAATGAAGTGTAGAGTTAATGAAGTGCTGAGTGCTATGATAAACTAATACAGCTATGACGTAGCATGTTGCATTTCTTGGTTATTTTCTTCTCCTTCATTCAGCCATGTAAATAATGTCAATTCAAATTTAATTCCAAAAAGTTTTTTTGAGTCACATTACTTCTGAGTTATTAAATTGTTAAATTGCATTGTGTAAATGTGAGTTATATTCAGTTATGTCAAGTGTTAGTTGTTAACGTGTTTCAATACACGGAGCTTTTGCTCCATTTTGTTTGAAATGTATAAAAGGATAGTGGCTGTAATTCATCATTTAAAATACTTAAATCGTGGTGTGTAATGTATATGTTTTGTACATAGATTTCATTTTATTTTTATTCTGACACTTTATACAGGTCAGGGTTTTTTTTTATTCCATGAGAAGAAGTTTACAACAATTTTCAACAGTTTGATGGCGCACCCAACCAGAACCAGGACGGTATTTTTTTAAAAAATATTTAATTTTTTTTCTGAAAAAGGACTACAACTGAAAATACTCTAGAGGGTGCCTTCATTCAGAGTAAAAGAAATTGCAGAGACATTGAAAAGACATTTTAATTCCCATAGGGTATTATATGTATTGTACATGTTTAATTTCACTTACTCTAAATTGTATATAAATCATTCTATATTTACCTTATCAGTTGTGCTGTCACTGTTTCAATCCGCTACCTCCTACGTACCCTTTAGTCTTCTGAAATCTGGTCTACACATTATATACATAGTACATGTTTAATATATGCTACATCTGACACAAGTCCCTGCTCTCACAATGGGAAAAGTTGAGACCGTACCAAAATTCATAGAACGGTTCACAACCCAGTGGCGACATGTAGCGCTCATGACTTACAAACCTGTTGCTGGTAATGTGCCATATGTTAATACTTTCCTGTGCTGCTGTCCACCACGTGTTCAGCAAGCACTTGAAAATGCATTGTACTGACCGTACTAGAATATCTGCCGCAGAATTTGCTGCTAAATATCCACAGTTGCAAGCAGATGGTTTAGTAGTGATGCCTGCTTAAAGAATATCATAGCCATGATGAGTGAAACCACTGATGACACTGAGGTTAATGTGTCTGTTGTCTCTGAAACCTGAGGGAGCTAGTGGGTCCGGAGTAAAAGGCACATGTCATTATTGTAAGAAATCTGGCCACTGGGCTTGTGACCGTCGTGCTAAAAAACAAGATCAGGAGCAAGGGAGAGGTCAAGGTGGCCATGGTCATGGTTTTATGGTAAGAGGTGGCCTCGCTCCTCATCTGTATGGCCCACCTCCTGTCCCCGTTGCTGCAGGGATGGCGAGGTTCCAACCAATCCATCAGTCAGACGTGCTTCCACCATCACCTCCTCCTGTACAGAAGGATTATCATTTTCACAATCAATAGGTATGCCCAGCTCTTGTGACCGAGTGTGCCGATCATACTTAAACGTAGCTTTTAACTCTCCTCAGATCAAGAAATTACCCATGATTGAATTAAGCGTTGCTGATGATATGTATGCTTTTTCTTTTGGATTCTGACACTACTATGTCTTCGATTGGAAAATTGTACACTGGGCCGTTAACCCCAATGTCTGTGAGCTCTCCTTTTAATCTTTTAGGACGCGACTTAATGAGCCAACTGCATCTTGCAACACTTGCATTCTCAGGCTCTAAATTGCTGGTAACTACACCTCTGCTTCCAGAAACCGCAGTAAATCGTCCAAAATCAGCTGTTCAATGTGTCACACTTTCTCTGTTCTCTCACAATGAATAATCAGACCAAGAACTGACACATCTGGTGCAGTCTATGGGGATGAGATGCATTGTAGTGCTTAAAGCAGCTGGATGCCACCAGATTCTGAGTGTTACTTTTAATATTTACACGTTTGCAATTTGCGGTAAATAAAAACATTTGAATGTGAGAGGATGTTTCTTTTATTCCTGAGTATATGAATTTCTATATCCTGCCTGACAGCTAAAAGCAGTCTGGACATTTTCATAATTTCTTTTTTTTTTTTGTCTTTTGCACCATTCTGTGTAAACTCTAGACTGTTGTGTGTGAAAATTCCAGGACATCAGCAGTCTATATTCCACACTCTGATAACTTACACATTTGAACATCACTAATTTATTTTCGGAGAGAGAGAGAGAGAGAGATTACAACTAGGTTTGTCATTTTAGCTGTTATTTATCTATTATATATATCAGCACCAATGCCACCAAAATAGACAATTTCATAAAATAGGGCCTACAGTACTATTGTTTGTAATAATCACCAGTATGCCGAATAAGGGCATAAATGATGAAGGACTGCCAGTAACTCTACGTGTTAGACTTGTGGAAGCTTGGGATTACAGTTTGATGTATATAAAGTGTTGCATATAAAAAAAAATTCATTAAATATAGATTTTTAGACTCGAGTAATTACATGGCTATTACAACTTGCAGTCTAAAACCATCAATAAATATATCCACACTTTTGGTCAGTTAATTTAAGGCTCTTTAAGTTTTAGGAAAATATAAGATGTAAATCAACTCCAGATGACTTGAGTGCATTACTGTAAATTAACAAACTTCTATGTATTTGTCGCAGTAAGGATAAAGCAAATAACAGCTTTATATTCACTTTTCCTCCGTCAGCCTTTCTTGTCTCTGCTTCATTTACTCTTGTAGCAATGTGGCTCGTTTAGCTCGATTAAGACCAACTACGCCACCCCCAAATAAAGACAACGCAAGTATGTTCCACTTAAAAACAAGCAAGAGGCATGGGTTTCCATACAAAAACAATTTATTTTAAGATTAAAAGGAATGGCCAAGAACTATTTTAAAAAGGAGCAGCCAACACAATCAAGCATTGGCTAAATAAAAGTCACAAAGGGATTTAACAAATAATCCTAGGAGAACTGAGGCTTCCTGTATGAAGGGCAGGCTAGTACAGAAGCACCAGCTTTACAAAAGGGAAAAGCACCACACTAATCAGAATCATACCCACAAAATTCACTGCAAATAAACACAGCAATAATAACAACGACCCTTAATTAAGTACAGCCCAAGGTGCAGAAAAGGACCTCCCCCCAGCCTCAGGAAGCACTCAGCTCCTACAAGAAAAACAAAAAGACACAAAACAAAACACACGTACTGTCACAAAAAGACAGATAACTCACACTCAAACTGATTACAAGTAGCAAGTTTATCAAGACTGACCAAAACCACTACTACCACATAGCAGTATCAGCATAATTGATAAAACAGTTACAATACCGCTGAGTTAAAGGAAACTGATCTCAGTGACAGTAACCAACACAAAACATAATGACAGAACAAAATAAAACCAAATAAAAACATGAAGTAACCAAAAGCAACAAAACCAAGCAGTCAAGCAGCAGAGTAGAACCAAACAGAAACGTGGCTCCGTGAGTGAGGGGGAGGAGCTATACCAAAATGACCACATCTCACTCAGCCCACCTTAACGCATGCCAAATCAAGGACCCTAAGAACAGACAGGTGTTACAACCTCGATTTGGAAAGCACGCAAGATAGTTTAACTCAAGCAACAGAACCAAATGATTTACCTACCTTGATCCGATGACATGATACTCACGATGGTACATACGAAAGTCATGACAACATCTTTAATAGTTGTGATGACAACAGCTGGCCCTCCAACCAGAGCGAAGTTAAATTACCATGCTACATAGTTGGGTGCCTTGACGCCCCAGCACACTGATTATGAGCAGCATATCACACCCACGCAGTCTCAGTAGCCCAATGTCACACTAAACAAATAAAGCTCATGGTAAATGGACAATGCTAGCATCACACAGCTAAGCAACAAAGCTAAAAACACATACCTCTGTAGTCTGTAGCAACCAAAGGAAGGGGTGGGTTTTCGACCATGACGCATTCTGAGAGGCCTTAATGACCATTTATATACTGTGGTAGGGAGAGAGCCCATTGGCCACGTAGTTAATAAGGGTGGCATTTTGACCACGACACACACCCCACTACACTCTAAAGAAAAACTAGCGCCTGTGGGTTATCAAGGAGCGTATACGGCCCCAGGAGTCTAAATGAACACACTGGCAACCAGAACAGTTCAAAGAGATGTCCGATTTATTGCAGATTCACAGAGGCTTTTGTAGGTACAAATAGCCATGCATAGGCGTACTGCTGTGTGGAAATAATATGGCAGTTGAACTGTCTGGCCACATATTACATCTTAGGCAATACAAGAATGTACAGCTTTCTTGAACATATATGGTTCTGATGGTATGGTTCGACTAACACAAAAAAGGAAGTTCCTATGGTGACATGTTAAACTGACGTACAAACAGAACAGATCCTGTAAAGTTCATGAGACAGAAATCAAACTATAACCTAAACATACTTATACATATATGAGGGAATAGAGAATAGAAAATTTCCCTAGTGAAATGCAGGACAATATAAACGAGACAACATTATAGTGGTAAATGTTGCACTTATATAGCGCTTTTATCCAAAGCGCTTTACACCGTGTCTCATTCACCCATTTACACCAGTAGCAGTAAGCTGCCATGCAAGGTGCTAGCTTGCCATCGGACAACTTGGGGTTCAGTGTCTTGCCCAAGGACACTTTTGGCATGTGGGGACCGAAGCCCGGAATCGAACCGCTAACTCTACGATTAGTGGACAACCCACTCTACCAACTGCGCCACAACCGCCCCTGTAATGGAGCTGTGCTAGATAGGAGCTAAAACATTAAGGAACTATATGTGTGTACGATGTAACCCGGAACTGGAGCAATAGAGTCACCTTCAGATCAGCAAGTCAGACGAAAGTTCTAGTGGACTCGTTCACAAGCAAGGTCTCACTATAGTCAGGTTGGAGTTACTGGACTGATTCCACTGGAACAGCCAATAATAGAACAGAATCATGCAATTATTTGTTCACAGATTTTAGCCAACTGGCATGTCGCCATATGTGGCCTTCTGAAGTCATGACAGCAGTTGGATTCTTACGAGGAAGAGACAAAAAGTTTACCCGTTACACATTCATGTTTTCTTGTACAACAGAGTATTTTAGACACAATCATCCAGATGAAAATCAACTCCACTACCTGCGGAGTAGAAAGGATAGTAGACATTTTCAGGCAGTAGGAAAAAGGTCGGCCAATAGAATCTCAAAGGTGATAAACCAGTAGTTTTAGATGGCGTCATTCTGATCTCAGTCAGAACCGGAGTAAAATATCAGGCCAGGCAGTGCTCCCCCTCTGTTGCATAGCTTTACACAAATGATCTTTTAAAGTGCGGTTCATTCTCTTCGCCACCCCAGGCGACTGTGGGTGGCAGGGAATATAAAATAGATGTTGTGTGACTTGTGAAGTGAAAGCAGTACCTTTGTCCGAGTCAATTTGAAACGGCACACCAAAACATGGTATGATTTCTTTTGCTAAGACGCGTACAACCGTTTTTGCATTTTCAGTTGCACATGGAAACACTTGAGCCATTTAGAGAAATGATCAACAATAACTAGAAGCATTTTATTCAAAACTACTCAAGGCATATATGTGAAGTCAATTTGCAGACTTTCAAAGGGTACCTGTGGGGGAGGGAGAGCATCATCGCACAGGCGAACCTTGCACATTGTTTTACAGACAGATTAAAACAGAGAAAGAGAGATGTGGTTTAATCTGATGTCTCAAATCTTTAATACAAAATTTAGCTGTCATGTCAGACATTACACCAGTTAAAGGGCCTAATTTAGTACTCAGTACCTGAGTACCTAGTACTCAGAGACAAATTAAATTCAACATAGAAGCCAATACTCACATCTGTAAACACAGTTGGAGATAGAAAAGACACATCAGCCGTGAGTAAGAAGAAGTAAGGGTCCAGACTTTATTTCCACCAACCGAGATCCACAACAATGAGAATTCTCAGAAGTGTTCTCCCCACTGCATCTTAAGCTCCAGTATTTATATCTTATGTACACAGTAAAAAAACAATACATTTCAGAAAGATTAAGATCTCAATATCAATAGGGTTAAAAAGAGCTCATCTACATTCACCATGAGGTTTAAAAAGCTTCTCAAAAAGTTATAATGAGGATTACAAAGGCCTCCCAAACAGTTACTATTAAAAAAAAACCCATCAAACAGTTACAATGATGTTAAAAAAAAACCCTCATCAAGATTACCAAGAGGTTAAAAAAACTCAGAAATTTACCATTAGGATTCAAAAGTTGAGATAGACAAAACAATTCAGAGCGACGACCTTGATCTCAATGCGCAGGTGCCATGTAATTTAGCCATTCTTATAACTCGCTTCTCATGGACGGTTCTCTCGGACGGTTCTCTCTTGAAAATTTAAGGCCATCTACACCATGCCTCGTGAGACAAGAATCTTCACCATCTGAATTATGATTAATTTTCTTTTACATCTTTCTGTATTTCTAGATTATAATTTACTTTCATATCTGCTCTATATTTCATATTTATATTTTTATATATGGTTATGCTGCTTGCAAGTGGTTTACTGTACTTCCTACTTCATAATATCATTATATTATCCTTCTAATATCTTAATACTACTTTTTATTATTCTTATATAAAGTTGTAATGTTGTGTGTGCGTGTAAGAGAGGGAGAGACCGAGAGAATGTGTGTGTGTTAGGTCTGACCTTGGCTGTGTAAGAGTGTGTGTGTTCTCTATGTGTGTGTGTGTGTTTCATTAAATCTCTTATATTTCTCTGTGACTAATAAATCCTAGTGTGTTGATCCCAAAATGCGAATCCTGTTCATCAATATATATATCCGCCTAATACTGCTTCTGTGTGTCTAAGTGCATGTAATTCTTTCCCCCTCTTTCCTCTATTGGAGGGGTGTATTTGGATCTGAACACTCTATCAGATCGCGCATTTCACTGCTGACTTTCAATAAAGCCTCACAAACTACCTCAATTAAGCGGGTATCTGTGGAGAAACTGGTTCTGCCACACCACATGGCCGTCCCTCGCTAGCTGTCAGAGTTTTACTCTAATGAAGCCATAATTCCTGCGCTCATCCTCGTCATCAAATGGATCCCTTACAGTAACCATTTCTACGCTACACTGATGAGGATGGGATCTGCGGAGGGTTCGTAGACCCAGTGGGAGATGTGCAAGCGTTGTGCGCCTTGAGGCTTCATAGTAGATTGGCAGCTGGAGAATGGGCCTTAGGACCTCCCTATGTCCACTTTGTGCCGGAACCATGTAGATGTACCTAGCCACACCCTTAACTTCTACTTTTATGTATATATTGAATCTAACTACCTTGATTATACTGTTCTGCCTATATTGATTAACTGAGTTCCCCTAATTATTTATTACTACTACTGCCACTGCTAATCTAAGTATGAGTGGCCACTACATTAACTACTTGATTTCATCTACACGTCCCTATCTTTCACAACTGGCCCTGTCAGCCCACAGTTTTGTATTTGTCGGGACCTGCAGAGTCTTGCTTCCCCCCAACAAACCAAGACCCCAAACCTTTGCATTCAGACGTGGGCGAAAAATCAGGAAACAATTCCCACCCTGCCAGCACTATGTGCTCGGCAGCACCATTATACTTTTCTGTGCCTGACTGCATCAGACTTTTTTGCACATCACATGTTGCGGGTCATATCACAAACATTTTATAACAATCCAACTTGACAGTCTCTGTTGGCAGTATCTCTGTACGCTGGTTGTCTTTGGCTCAAGCACTACGTACTGTAGAGGACCCTCTTTGGGGAGAGGTTAGGCTAGCCCTTACACCCAGGGTATGGATCATCACATCTTCTTCTCACCCCTCAGGGTTCAGTAGATCTGCAACACAGATGTACACTGGGGCGGCTGTGGCACAGTTGGTAGAGTGGGTTGTCCACTAATCATAGGGTTGATTAGGGTCCCGGCCCGGGTGACTCCACATGCCGAAGTGTCCTTGGGCAAGACACTGAACCCCAAGTTGCTCCCGATGGCAAGCTAGCGCCTCGCATGGCAGCTCTGCAATCATTGGTGTGTGAGTGTGTGTGTGAATGGGTGAATGAGACACATTGTAAAGCGCTATATAAGTGCACATTTACCATTTTACACTGATATATAGGTCCCGTTTTTCTTGGATAGGCCTATGTTGGTCACTACCATGTACAAACGGGTCCTTGCACTCATTTGCGCTGTTCTCCGTCAGTCAAGCCTCATGTCCTCATAGTCCCATGTACTCATTGGTGTCGGTGCTTTGGCTGCTCATTGTCTCCAGTCGCATGGTCTCGATCACCACCCCCTAACAATGTACTGGCCGGAAAAGGCGATGGAGGACGTCACCATCCGTCGTGCGCAGGGACCACAAAACAGGCCACCAGACCAAAAAAGATAAGGAGGGTGAACAGGGACACTACCAAGCGGGTCACGGCAGCAGTCCAATCTACAGAAAGAAACCAGGAGAGCCACGGCGGAAGGCGGAGGTTAGACCCAAAGCCAGAGTTAGCCACTTGCTCCACTTTTAGGGCCTGTAGTTGACCCAGGACCCTGGAGAGAGTGCCCTCGGCACCAGTGTGCAAAGGGATTGCAGCACAGCACTCGGGACCAATCATTGCACAGGACGCCCTCCACAGGGGCAGGCATCTGGTCCAGGATAAAACGGTTCTGAGCAGCCATAAGTGAGGTGGCATGGAGCTGACCACGGATCAGTCCGAAAGCACTCACCGAGTAGTTAATGAAGTGTTGCTCATTGTACGACATGTAATTAATCCAAGCCACATTGCAGTTGATCTGCACTGCCAGGAACAAAATTGATGCCACACCGCTGCCAACAGCCTCCATGTCTCTGTAGCGACCAGGAACGCCAATGGGGGTGCCCCCAAAGTCAATATGGATGCTCTCGTCAGCGGCCCAGTCAGAATAGTTTGCTGCTCCAGCTGTCACGGACATACTGAGTCCAGAGAGCTACGTCGCGGCATGCACGGGACCGGCCAGATGATGGTTGGTCAGCCACCAGCAAAACACTGGTCTTTCCGTCCAATCTAACTGGGGCGCAGCACCCCTGTCATTCTGCAGACAAAGTCTGGCATACACGTTGGCCCCCACAGAACCAGAAAACATCCGCAAGGGGAACGGTACCGGTACAAAGATCAGGTAGGGGAATCGTCACACTCACAGAACCGGCGGCGCATGGAGATGAATCACAGACAGAGAGAGTCTCAATTTGCAGATCATCAGCGGACAGGGAGACATTACACCGGGCAGACAAGTTCCCCACAGGATACACGCCAAAAGAGGAGCAGAGGCAAACGGGAAAGAACAAGGGCAGAGACGGTTGAACGCGGACAATTGTTGACACTCTAGTGGTAACAGGGTGAAACAGGCATGAGGAGCTAGCATTGTACATCCATCACTGGCTGAAGTCAACAGAAAGAGCTCCAAAAAGGCATATAGTAAGACACAAAAAATCACCAGAATACGGAGTGGTAAGGCATTCCGTGAGGTTCCCCAAAGGCAGCAAAAAATGTGGGGTGAGGCTACGATCATGACAAACGAGGCACAAGCAATCTGTCACAGATTGAGCAGTGTGGAGCATCCATGCCAGATACATGTTACTCTGCTCCTCTGCAAGCGAGGTGTTATCGGTGGAGATCGAATAGCATTGTAATTTCATTAAATTACATGTGATAGGGGTTGACATTGGGGCAATAAGTAATGGGCGAAGAGCCCGTGATGCAAAGGGTGAACCTGTACTATCATGGTAAGAACATGCCACAGCCGAGCAGAGGAACGGTAGCCACAGGGGCCAATAGTGGGCAGCTCAAAGGAGCACACTTGTGTGTGCCATACCAGTAATCCTAAGATGTCCCACACGTATCTCCGCTGATCGGGCTCGGGAGGCCAAATGGGGACTTCTGCCAATCAGGGACTCCTCATGGGTGAGTCTAAGGAGAGCTAACGCGCACATCAAGCTACGTGAACTCACATTTAAGTAACGGGCAGTCCAGGACCGCCATGCCTATACGAGGCATCCCGGAGATGGTACCTCCCGGAAGCGGTGGTAGGGGAGTGTCCAGGGATTCATGCGGAGATTGAAGCTCGGAGGTAAGCTCAACTCTGCTTCAAGGGACTGCAGCGTATCCAAGCTAATTATGCTCAGGGGCAAAGCGGAGTCGTCGAGGTCCTGACAGAGAGTGGCAAGCGTGGGCAGTAGAGCCTCCTCTGATGGGGTTGCAAATTCCTGCAGACCGGTAGCTAAGACACCCGTCACTTCTACTCGGGGCGAGAGAACAAGGTCAGTATCATAGAAGTGTAGTGATGCGGAGATTTGATTGGGCTACTGACATCAGACTGAGGCAGTCTATCTAGTTTTTCAACAGCCCGCGCTTAATCTGTGCTCGAGTGCCATGGGCGGGGCTCAGGGATGCAGCTGAATCACTGTCACTATAAGTTGACTCCTCTGTCTCAGTGGGTTTCCTTGAATTGACTAGGCCTGAGGTCAAAGGTTGTTCATCGGTGGTGTCTTGCTGTAGCGGTCCCTTACCTGGTTCAGCGTGGAGGCAGTGGTTCAAGTGGTACCAGTAATCTGTCCCCTCAACTTTCACAGCTGTAGGGGTTGCAGCGAGAATGGTGAAGGGTCCTTCCCGGCATCCCGCGAGGGAGCTTTTCCTCTTGAAGTTAAGAATGTATATTGGTCCCCAGGTGCCACTAGACGCACTTCCTCCCCGTACCTCGCTCTCCATGGACTGCCTCATGAATCTATGAATACAGATGTCTATGGATTTGGGTGAGGGTTCGTACATTCTCGCATTTCGTCCTCAATTTGTGCAAACAGCGCGCCTGTGTATGGGCTCCTCGGGTTAACGCCATTGGGCGTTGGGCACCCAGTTAGCATTTCATGAGGCGTCAAGTGCATTATACGATTGGTCTGTGAACGCATATTCATCAACGCCAGTGGTAAGGTTTGGACCCAGTTTAGGCAAGAGCTCTCGTTATATTTTTGCCAGCTTACTTTGTAGGGTTCTGTTCATATGTTCGACCATGCCCTGGGATTGAGGATGATATACACAACCTAGCTTGTGATCTATCCCCAAGGCAGATGTAATATTGTCAATGATGTTATTCACAAAGTGGGTGCTGTTGTTCGAACTCAGAAAATCAGGGATACCAAATTGGGGAATGACCTCGCGACATAAAAATTTTGCCGCTGACCTCACGTGCTCCTTGGAACACATTCCCATGTCTACATAATCCATCATTATATGCCAGAAAGGTCCCGTCATACCATAAAGTTCTTTTTGGTTGATTTTGGTTGATGCACACATCACATCGGTTCAACGCCGATATTTTCCACACTGATATTTCAGTCACCCCTGCAGAGTTTTTCAGCTCCACTAAATGGGCCACATTGTCTTTCAGTGGATGCCACAGCTGACTCCAGGCTGAGTTAAGGCCATCTGCATAGGCCCTATGGCAGCTTTCTTTGCTGCCTCATCTGCCAGTGCGTTTCCTTTAGTGATAAAGGAATCATCCATCTTATGTGCCCTGCATTTCACCACAGCTAGTTTTGTGGGCAATGTCATAGCATATAATAAACTTGAAATCGCTTCCCCATGGGTCATGGCGGACCCATCTGCCCGCAGGGAATCCCCTCTGAGCCCACATTGGTCCAAACACATGGCAGACTCCATGAGCATAGGCGAGTCAGTATATACAGTCAACTGTCCCATTATGGCCCAATTTACATGCAGCTGTTAACGCCCATAGTTCAGCTAGGAGCTGGGCGGAGCAGGGCTGGGGAAGGGAACCACTCAACACCACCTCAAACGTCACCGAGTTTTGTCGTGCTTCTACTACTGCCAACCCAGCCTTATTGCCCATTATCGGTACGATAGCAGGAATCATCCACAAAATACGTATGCTTAGCATTATCAATAGGGCAGTTCTCCAAATCTGAATGCGCTTTCAAAAATTTTTCTGATTCCCTACGCACTCATGGGGCACACCCTCTATTGGGGTTACCAGCTTATCAGCCGGATTTACTGTGGTGCACCGTTTTATTGTGAGCTCTGGGGCTGACAAAATGGAGTCATACCCCGTTCAAAAAGGGGAGTTCATTATCACAAAGGTTTGACTAGTTAAGAGTGCATGCATTGCATGGGTCATATATAATGTAACTGGGTGCCCCATTGTGATTGATGATGCTTTCCCGGTACGCAAACGCGGCCCTTTTCTACATTATTGAGAGCTGTGAAGTAATAGGCGATGGCCTGTTTCCCCTTGCCCTGTTGCTGTTGAGTTAAGACGGCCAACGCGTACCCCTTTCTTTCGGATACATACCACCGTCGTCATATTTAATAGTACAATGTAAAGGGGCCTCCACCTCTGTACAATCGGGCCGCATGTACTATAACCATGGTTTCCACTCTGCATATTGGTGCCAGAGTTCGAGTTAGATGGATCGGACACCTCCAACCAGTATACGATCCTCACATTAAGTGCTATGTGGTTCGTGCAACAGTTGGTATTGTTTGGATATTGATTTGGGGAATGTTACCCAAATCCCATTCGCCTCACACTGTATCTGAGCCCCAGTTTACACAGGGCATCATGTCCTAGTAGGTTAACAGGTTCTCCTGGTGAATATAACAGAGGAGTTTGTATTGACGCCATCCAGAGTTAGTTCTTGAGGCTCGGTGAGTCGTAAGGTCTGTATTTTTCCTGAGAAGCCCATAGTTTGAATTGCCTTACAGGTGAGGGGGCTCCAGTATGTAGCTCAGTGTCGATCATAAAGGGGCGCTCGCAAGGTGTTTCCGATCGTCACTGTGACAGTTGGCTCTTGTTCTGGGTGCAGTGTGGTGACTGACTGCATCAGCTCCCCCATGGGATTCTCTGGCCTCCTCAACTCTGGCTGGGTCCCGACTCCCCAGATGGGTGGGGCCACCTGGGGTACAGGGGTAGTGGTTGCCACTGAGGTGGCAATCCATAGCTCTCTCGCTCTTGGTCCAAGCACCTGGCCTCTTCTTTCAGCCCTATCCATGCCGATCTCCCCAAGTTGGTCATGGGACGTGTGGACAATTTCTCCTGAAGTGGCTAGGGTTGCTGCATCCCTAGCACCCTTCAGCTGCCATATTTGGTCTTTGCAGAACTCGACCCTGTCCATATCCTCGTCCTCTCCCCCAGGCAGGTGTCATCCCCTGGTACATGGGGGCCCTCATATTATATATATATATAATCCATCTGGGCAGGGTGCAACATAGTAGTTATGTGTGGGACTTGGGGTTGTGGTTGGGCCTGGTGTCCACTGGCCTGCAGCTGAGCGTCAGACTGTGCTGGGTTTGCCATTTGTGGATGGGGCACCATTAGTGCTGCTTGTTTGATGTGTTCTTTCCTCCGTTCCTTCTCTTCCTGTTCAGTCCTGGTCAGTTCCCCAAACTGTGCATTACAGAGTTGGCTCATTAGGGTTTCAGTGGCATCTTTAGCTTCTTTCTTCAGCTTTCTGTGTTGCTCCCCAGGATGGGTTACATGTGCCAGAAATGAAGCCCATTCCATTGCGTTGAGCCTCACCACTTCCTTTAACTTCTGCTGCATCTCCCCGGGGAGAGCCTTCTTCAGCAGCAGTTAGAACAGTCCCACACTTGCCACTGAGTCGTCCCATTTGGCACCCGTCTTATCCCTCCATTTGTCTTGAAACTTTGGTATAAAGGTTATCACTATCTCTTCATCTGTCAGTTTTATATTTTCGAGCTTCCCAGGGTCCATTTTAGCCAGAAACATGCTCCTCACTGCGTCCCATATTTCTTGTCGGTATAGGCCAAATGGGATGGCATTGGCCTTGGGGTCATCTATCAAATCCCTGTGTTCTGCCATATCGAAAATCCGTCCCTTGCCCACTGTTTGGCAGAAAATGGCTTTGATATCACCAATCGGCAGGTGCTGTCCTGATGTTTTTTCTTCGAACTGCGTAATCCATTTCTGTCCCCCTTCACACATGTTGGGCAGACGTTGGATCAGGCCAGTTAGGTCCATGAAACTCCAGGGTGCATAATGAAGGGTTTTTTTTTGACCTTAAGAGGCATCTGACCAGGGGGTGGCCCAACCTGATTAAGGTGAGGCTCCAACTGGGAGCAGGAATGTGCTAAGAATGCGGACTTCGCTGTGATACCAGATCGGAATCTCTCTGGTGGCCTCAGATTTGCCCTGCTCCGTAGTGCACTAACTTCACTCAGCTCTGTCTTCATCGGGTGAGTGGCCCCTGAGTCCTCCTCCTCACTGTTGTCCTGTTCACCTTCTCCTTTGTCATCCTCGCTCTCAATCCCCCCTTGTTCATCCAGATCCATGTCGAACTCACTTGCTTCTTCTTCTGCGGGTGGTGTATTAGGACATTTGAGGCCTTACTCAGGCTTTTTACATGTGTACCTAATGACTGGTTCAGTGCTCTTCTCAACATTTGATCCGCCCAAATGGGGCTTTGTGTACACGCTTATTTTCCACAGCCTTTGCCATTTGGAATTCTTGACCTGCAAGATTTTCCAATTCATCCATCTTACCCAGGTCATATGATATCCTGTTCTCCAGCCATCAAATCCTGCCCTCCAATTTCTTATCCTCCTCAATAGCATATGGGGGCGAGCACCACATCCCCTTCTATCCGGACCATCCGCCCCTCATTGTCTCTGGCTCCCCTTTTCCTCCTCCTTTGTGTGTGGAGCCCCTTATGCTCTATTTTCACTCTTGTGCCATCTCTTACTCCTATGACCTTCTTGATTTTCACTGGGGTGCTAGTGTCGGTTGGTATCTCCCCGTCCCCCAGCCACCTGGGAGTGTGAGTCCAGTTCTTCATGTACTCCTGTAGTTCCCTGTTCCCTATCTTGGGTGCCTACATGTGGGAGGTCCAGCCGCCGGCTTTCACTCTCGACTGGGGTCTTATCCTCATGTCCTTTTTGATCGGTTCCCCATCTTCCCACATGGGTTGTTTCATTCTTTGGTATCCGGTGAATGTTCCTTGAATGTTCACCTCGGTTTCCTTATATTCACCTTCTCCATTCTCCAGCTATTGCATCATGTATAGCTCGGCAGGTGGGTCGCTTCTGACAGGTCTCACCACAGGGTGGTACTGTGGGTTATATGGGGGCGGGGGCTTGGACTCCCCCTGCCCCTCCCGTGGTGGAGCAGTTCCCACCCTATCTATCTCTGTTTCCGCCTTGGCCCGTTCTTTCTGAATAGCCTCTTTTTTTCTAGGTTTGCTTCCTTTTCTTCCTTCTTTCGTACCAACGCCTCTGCTCCTTCTCTCTGCCATCTGTCCTTCTCCTTTTCTCCCTCCCAGCGTTCACAAACCAGTTCACTATCTCCTCTGTCTTCACACATTTCTCCTTCTCTCTCAAGCCTTTTTTCTGTTCATTCCATACAGCTAATCTCTCTTTTATTATCTGGCATAGCTGTTCATTGAATTACTTTCCTCGGGCCATTTCCACTCCTCACTAGTCTTCTCACTCCATTTTTTACAATTATGCCTAATATATTTCTCATCTGGGCCATGTTGGCTAATCACCCTCTCTATCGGGCTCACCCCTTTCTTACACTCGGCCGTAACTCTGCTGCAGGTCTTGTCTCACACCTCTCAGCCCTTAGAGTCTTTTGTACGTACCCCTCCCCTAAGTCCCTTTGCCGTTATCCTCACAGCCAAATGTTTTCCTCCTACCTTGTCCTGCTGATCGATCCGGCCTGCTTAGACTATCTCGTACTTTTTTCCCTGTCTCTAAACCTAAGTTTCAGAGCTCATCACACATGCATGCACGCATCCAGCATATTTATAAACACACATTTGTTAAACATTACACATTACACATTATACATTACACACCAGGCACGGTTCTCTTTACAGATCCTTTCCCTGAGTAGCGTGACCCAGACCTGGGCCCAGGATTTATTCCCCTCTCTATTCAGACCTGGAATCACTATACTACTTCATCCAGCGGTATTAGGGGTCCCCTCTCTATTCAGACCTGGGTCTTTCACCAGCGGTATTAGGGGTCTGAGGCCTCACATTCACCTGCTTTCTATCACAGCCCTGGAATCTTTCACCAGCGGTATTGCAGGACTTTTTCCTCACACAACACATATACAATTTAATTAAAACAACCTTATATAATCAGTTTACAATTCTCTTACCTTTTCTCACTCACTCAAGGTTCTTTTGGAGACCAATTTAGCCCGTCTTCCCACCCCGGGGCTTCCCACTCGTGGCAACAGATCACTAAGACAGAACATTGAAATAACAGGCGTCTGCAATACCTTTTTCCCTACACGGCCTATCTGTTGCTTAGAGAGTGGAGTCCCACGGGAGAGATTACAGACACAATATAGGCCTTAACCCAGTATCTTCATGGTCGCCAAATGAAGGCCCAAATTTAGCCTATTACCCCAAAACACTTAAAATTCAACATAGAAGCTATTACTCATATCTGTAAACCCAGTTGGAGATAGAAAAACACACCAGCTGTGAGTGAGAAGAAGCAAGGGTCCAGACTTTATTTCCACCAACCGAGATCCACACCAATGAAAATTCTCAGAAGTGATCCCACCAGCTGGAGCTTAAGCTCCAGTATATATACTAAGGTCACATAGTAAATAACCAATAAATTTTAGAAAGACTATGATCTCAATACGAATTGGGTTAAAAAGAGCTCATCTATATCACGGATCACGGTTGAGGCAGAAGCAAGTGCAGAATTTAATAATAAACAAACAGACTACAAAACAAAGACACTAAGATAACTTGGCAAAGCACTGTGGCAAGAAACAAAACACAGACATAAACGACATGAGTCTACAACAACGAAAGACAAGAAACCAGTTTAAACAAGGACTAGATAAACTTGAGTGCTCATTAACAAAAAACGTGAATCAGGTGCATGTGGTCATGTGACTGGTGGTGCAGCGCAGTGGCTGATGGGAAATGGGGTCCAGAGTTTCCCGATACGTGACAGAACCCTCCCCCAAGGGCGCTACACCGAGCGCCCAAAATCATAAGTCCACCATCTGGAGGTCCCGGCCCCCTGGGCAAAATGTCCTCAGCAAAACCAGGAGGCCGAGCAGTTCCCACAACGGCATAGGGGGCAGAGGGACGTCCTTGGCAGAGCATGACAATGCTGTGACGTCCCTGGCAGAGCAGGGAAGCTGAGCGAGCTTCACCAACAAGGTTCTAAGGGGAGCGAAGTACCTTCACGAGGCTCACGGGGGAGTGAGGTTCTCCGCGAAGGCTCACGGGGAATCGAGGTTCTCCGCAAGGCCAGGAGAGAAAAGCAAGGTTTCTCCGTGAGGCCAAAGGGAGGAACGACAATCTCCGTGGAGCATGAGGGGGTAACGCGGCATCCTCCGTGGAGCAGGAAGGGGAGCAACACACTGAGCGCCAGCAAAGGAAAGGAGCGACCTCTTCAGCGGAAGAGGCAGAGTGACGTCCTCTGTGAAGCAGGATGGTACAGAAGAGGCAGAAGCAAGTGCAGAATATAACATTTAATAATAAACAAACAGACTACAAAACAAAGACACTAAGATAACTTGGTAAAACACTGTGGCAAGAACAAAACACTGAGGCATAAACAACATGAGTCTACAACAACGAAAGACAAGAAACCAGG
Organism: Ameiurus melas; assembly: GCA_012411365.1. Lineage (NCBI taxonomy): Eukaryota > Metazoa > Chordata > Actinopteri > Siluriformes > Ictaluridae > Ameiurus > Ameiurus melas. The sequence goes on along the minus strand of JAAGNN010000031.1, from coordinate 905,356 downwards.
GCAAACAAGGACTAGATAAACATGAGTGCTCATTAACAAAAACGTGAATCAGGTGCATGTGGTCATGTGACTGGTGGTGCAGTGCAGTGGCTGATGGGAACTGGAGTCCAGAGTTTCCCGATACATTCACCATGAGGTTTAAAAAGCTTCTCAAAAAATACAATGAGGATTACAAAGGCCTCCCAAACAGTTACTATTGAAAAAAAATAAACCCTCTCAAACAGTTACAATGATGTTAAAAAAACATCATCAAAATTGCCAAGAGGCTAAATAAACATCTCAGAAATTTCCCATTAGGATTTAAAAGTTGAGATAGACAAAACAATTCAGAGCGATGACCTTGATCTCACTGCACAGGTGCCATGTAATTCAACCATTCTTATAAATGGCTTCTTCACGGACGGTTCCCTCGGACGGCTAATGACACAAGACTTTTGCCACATTTCAGGCTTCAAACATAAAGATATAAAATTTTAATTTTTTGGGAAGAATCACCAACAATTGGGACACAATTGTGAAGTGGAACGAAATCTATTGGATATTTTAAACTTTTTTAGCAAATAAAAAACTGTAAAGTGGTGCGTGCAAAATTTACGGCCTCTTTACTTTCAGTGCAGCAAACTCACTCCAGAAGTTCAGTGAGGATCTCTGAATAATCCAATGTTGTCCTAAATGACTGATGGTGATAAATAGAATCCACCTGTGTGTAATCAAGTCTCTGTATAAATGCACCTGCTTTGTGATAGTCTCAGGGTTCTGTTGAAAGCGCAGAGCATCATAAAAACCAAGGAACACACCAGGCAGGTCCGTAATACTGTTGTAGGGAAGTTTAAAGCCGGATTTGGATACAAAAGATTTCCCAAGCTTTAAACATCCCAAGGAGCACTGTGCAAGCGATCATTTTGAAATGGAAGGAGTATCAGACCACTGCAAATCTACCAAATCCTGGCCGTCCCTCTAAACATTCAGCTCAGACAAGGAGAAGACTGATCAGAGATGCAGCCAAGAGGGCCATGATCACTCTGGATGAACTGCAGAGAACTACAGCTGAGGTGGGAGAGTCTGTCCATAGGACAACAATCAGTCGTACACTGCACATATCTGGCCTTTATGGAAGAGTGGCAAGAAGAAAGCCGTTTCTCAACGTTTGGTGTGACGTTTGGTGTGTCTCCCAGGTCGCTTGTGGCAAACTTTAGATGAGACTTTTTATGGATATCTTTGAGAAATGGCTTTCTTCTTGCCACTCTTCCATAAAGGCCAAATTTGTGCAGTGTACGTCTGATTGTTGTTAAAATACCCTGATACCCTGCCTTGTGCCCGATGCTCCCTCTGATAGGCTCCAGGTTCCCCATGACCCTGAAAAGGAGTAAGTGGTAGAAGATGGATGGATGGATATTTATGTTGGCATCATAAAAAATAGTTATGTTAAATCCGGTTCACATGCATTCCAGATACACACAGACACACATGTTCTCATATATACTATGGTCATGTGTATTCCACACACACATACACATCCAACCAAAAATATGACACACGCATGCATATGACACTGTCTATACAAACACACACCCACACCCACACACACAAGTTTTTTCCTTTCACATAGATTGTGAAACACTCCTGAGTTAGGCCTAGGTCACTGGTTCAATTCCACACATAAACAAACACACACCCATGCACAGACACCACATACATTGCACACACGCATACGTTCCAGACTACACAAGTCAAGCACTCTGAGAGTCAGGCCTAGGTCAAAGGTCAATCCCGTAAAACCCCATTCCGATGTATTACACACACACACAGACACAGAGACACACACATGCATGCGACCCTGTCTATAAAAGCACACACACATCCAACCAAAAAATATGACACACACACAAACACACTTTCTTTTCATATTATTTAAAAGCAATTTAAGTGTTATGTACTTAATTACCATAATTATGAACACAATGTGTTAAGTTGACAATCATTTTTAAAATTACGTTGGTCCATTTAGATTTTCTCCAGTAGAATGCAGCCTTTTAAACCAGGAAAAATGACTAACTTTAAGTTATAGTAACTAACTAACAATAGTGACTAAAATCCAGTGTGATTTACAATACAAATCTCATACCTAACATCTCTGCAGGTTTTATAGACATAAAAGAATTGAATGAAATGAGCAATATAGACAAAGATGAAACACTCTGCGTCTACAACTTTTATCTCTCTCACAGAACTATCTACAGTCCAAAGGCTGCTAATTCTGCTCAAAGAGCAAACTGACTACAATGGAGCTAGAAGGCTATATGTTTAAATGACAGATTAAAAAAATAAACAAAAAAATTATCAATACATGAAATTAGATTACACAATGTAGTTGACGTTTACATGAATGAGTAGAAATGTAATCATACTTTTCTTTCCTATAGTACGAATGAAAATACCTCTGTAGATGAGCAGATTTGTCAAATGAAATTTGTTCATTCTTTTCCACTGCTACAATAAACTAAAGAGTAGATTTTCAAATTACACTGCTAAATATGACTAGCTTTAGCTACGTGTAGCAGTGCAAAATGGTCCATCTACTGTATTAGCAGGTGTAGCGTATACACAAGTCCACTATTGGTCACATCACAATTGAGAATATTCCCAAATTCTTTGCTTTAGTAGAATTTATTTGTAAGTGAAATGATACTCACACTGAAACGTCCTTTGTATAGTATTTGTTCAGTCTACATGTTCTCTAACACAGTCTTAACTGTCTGAATTTGTCCAGACATGTTAAATGGGTACGAACTTGACATTAGTAACTTGAAGTTATCAAGCCTTAATTTCGTTCAGCTACTACTTTCTTCTAGAACTCAATTAATAGATCTTGTTTGGCAGAACTACTTGTATTGTTCTCTGCTTGATAGATTGCTTTGCTTGTATTCTTTCATTTGTAAGTCACTTTGGATAACAGTGTCTGTTAAATGAATAAATGTAAATGTAAATGTACTACAACTTAAATTTTGTTTTAAATCAATTAATGCAGAGATTTCAGTTTAAATTTCACACAATATTAAGTTGATGTAATTATCAACATTATTATGACAACACATCTCATCAAAACAATGTTTACAACTTTAAATATTGAATTAAATCAATGAATAAAAATTTTTATCTTGCAATGAGAAATTTTATGAAATTGTGGTAATAGGTCCCTGAATTACTTTTAGACAAAAAAATTGTGATTGTGATTATTTCTCACTATGAGTTTCCTGAGACTCTGTGTTCTCCTTCTCTCTCTCTCTCTCTCTCTCACACTCACACACACACACACACACACACACACCCGCGCATACATACATACATACATATCCCTGTCTAACATTCCTGAGCCAGGTCAAAGATCATCAGCAACCAGCATTATCTTAACAGGTGTAGGTCAAAGATTAATTTTGGTGATCCCCACCCTTAATGTAGTGTAACAAATGTACAAACCCTCCACCTCTGCCAGAACTGGAAGAAGGTGAAGGTGAAAGTCAGCAGCTCCATTTTGTGTCGAGTTTAAAATAAACCATTTCAGGGGTAAAAACACACTGAGTATCTAAATCTAAAGCTATAATATATAAACACACTGAATCTGACCTGTATGTAGATCTGTATCTCTAAACACTTACTAGTTTACAGAGGAACTAAACTTTGGTTTAAGGTGTTTAATAGCAGTGAATATATCACTGATCTGATCTAAGAACAGTTTAGACTCTAAACTGTTCTTAGGTCAGATCAGTGATATATTGTAAGTGTGTAAGTGAACTCTGTGCTGATACAGGGTTTGATTTAACACACCAAGGTTGGAGTGAAGTAAACGTGTGTCCTGCTGTAATCTGGAGAAGGAGACATGACCTCCAACATGAGTGTGTCTGGAGAAAAGGACTTAAAGAAAGACGAGAGCTGAGTTACTTTTCCATTCAATAGCAATAAGTACACACCGTCTCATGGGAACAAATCTGTATCTCTAAACACTCACTAGTTTACAGAGGAACTAAACTTTGGTTTAAGGTGTTTAATAGCAGTGAATATATAATCTGATCTAAGAACAGTTTAGAGAAATCATTCAATGAGAGAAGAGTAAAAGGACTGTGTAATGTGGAAGAGAAGAGCAGTGTAGCTTTGAGCCAGTGAACTCTACAGGCTTTAAGACCCAGCTGAGTCAGTTCTCTGTGATTGGGACTCCTGACATCAGTGTAATTCCTGAGGTATGGGGGGTGTCTCCTGTTTGAATAAGTGTGCAGACTGAAGCTGAATTAAAAAGATGGAATTATTGGTTTAATGATGAACACATTGTGTAACAGTGCTGAGACAGCAGAGTATTCATTATTGCTGATATTTCTGTTCTAATTACAGAATGATGGAGGGACAGAGATCAGACTCACCAGAACCCAGCTGTGTGTCCATGAAGAGTGACACGTCAATGGATTGTCCAATTTTCTTCAGAGACGGAGCCAGTTCTCCTGATGTGAGGTCAGTACAGTGAGGTGTTTTACAGCAGTGTTCCACTTGATCAAACTCACTGGTCTCATTATGAAGCCCTTCATGATCTTTATCAGGTGTTGAAGCAGTAAAACACTAAAGTGTGCAGTGCTGCAGCTCTCGGACTGGCAGTGAGGATAACTGCTTTAAGAGTTCAGTTCAGCCTGCAGTCCCTGAGCTGGAGGGTCTGTGGTGCTACACAACAACATTTACACCTGGGACATTAATGAATAGATCACTATTTTATTCATAAACATTGTTAGTGTCAGTGAGAAACCCTGAAATCAGTGTATTGTGTTAAGAGGATAGTGTTAAATATCTGTCTCTGTATGTATTAGTGTGTTGTGCAGCTATGAATACATATAGTCTATATTACATCATGTGTTTTATTTGTTCACAGACCACAAAAGAAGAAATCAAACATCAGCAGAAATCAGCTGGACTCCATATTCAAGGTGTGTGTGTCTTTTTAATGTGTGTAACTTGTGTGTGAGTAGGTTGCAGGAATTTTATTTAAGATAATGATGGTTCACAGGTTTATCGATGTGCAACAGCATTATGGGTAATCAGACAGAATTTCAGTTGTAACTGTGGTAATAGAAAGAGACCTTTCTTCTTTTCATAAAATAAAAGCATGTCTCAGTGTGTAACATTATAATATTTAGATGTGTTCCTGTGTGTTTCTAACCAGGAGCTGGAACACAAAGTCATCACTCTGTTAAAGAATGAGCTGAAGAGGTTTAGGAAACTCCTGAGTCCAGATTACCCAGCATGCACTGAGAGGGAGGTGGAGGATCAGGAGGATCTGCACAGTGTCAGAGAGGGAGCGCTGAAGATCACACTGCACGTCCTGAAGAACATGAACCACACAGATCTCGCTAACACACTGCACAACAGTAAGAGTTCTGAGTCATGGCTTTATTCCATCAGGTTCACTTTAGAGAGGGGAAATAGTTTTAGATATGAACACTTTTAGTTTGAAGTTTGAGTTTAGTATCATGTACATCTGGTGCTTTTCTGTTCTGTTCGTGGTCCAGTTTGTGATTACTCTGTAAAGTGGTCCTTTTCCTTCAATAATATTTAGTCCATGAATCAGGAATGAACAGCAGCATTTGAAAGAATTTTTATTTTATATTGTGCTCAGTGATTTTGCATTAAAACATGTTATTACTTTGTTTATTAGAACTCGCCTATATGTATCCGCCAAAGCTGAAATCCAGCCTGAGAGAGAGTTGTTTAAAAGGATTAATGAAGGGAATCTCACAGCATGGAAACTCAGCACTTCTGAATGAGATCTATACAGAGCTCTACATCACAGAGGGTTGGAGTGGAGACGTCAATAATGAACATGAGGTGAGACAGATTGAGACAGCGTCCAGGAGACCAGCAACACAGGAGACACCCATCAAATGTAATGAGCTCTTTAAAGACAAGTCCATCAGAAGAGTGCTGACTAAAGGAGTTGCTGGAATTGGAAAAACAGTCTCTGTGCAGAAGTTCATTCTGGACTGGGCTGAAGGAAAAGCAAATCAGGACGTCACCTTCATGTTTCCACTTCCCTTTAGAGAGCTGAATCTGATGAAGCAGAGAAATCTCAGTCTGATGGAGCTTCTTCATCACTTTTCCCAGAAATGAGAAAACTAGAATTACTAGATTGTGACTCCTACACAGTGGTGTGATCTTTGATGGTCTGGATGAGTGTCGACTTCCTCTAAATTTCCAGAAGAATGAGAGATTGTGTGATGTGACAGAGTCAGCCTCGGTGGATGTGCTGCTGACAAACCTCATCAAGGGGAATCTGCTTCCCTCTGCTCTCCTCTGGATAACCTCTCGACCAGGAGCAGCCAATCAGATCCCTCCTGAGTGTGTAGACCAGGTGACAGAGGTACGAGGTTTCAATGATCCTCAGAAAGAGGAGTACTTCAGGAAGAGGATCATTGATCAGAGCCTGGCCAATAATATCATCACACACATGAAGTCTTCAAGAAGCCTCTACATCATGTGCCACATCCCAGTCTTCTGCTGGATCTCAGCCACTGTTCTAGAGAGAATGTTGGGTGAAGCAGAAAGTGGAGAGGTCCCCAAGACTCTGACTCAAATGTTCACACACTTCCTGATCTTTCAGATCAAACACAAGGACCAAAAGTACCACCAGACATTTGATTCTGATCCTCAGCAGACCAGAGAGAGTATCCTGGCACTGGGGAAACTGGCTTTCCAACAGCTGGAGAAAGGAAACCTGATCTTCTATGAGGAAGACCTGAGAGAGTGTGGCATTGATGTTGGAGAAGTTGCAGTGTACTCAGGAGTGTGTACCCAAATCTTCAGAGAGGAGTTTGGGCTTCACCTGGGGAAGGTGTTCAGCTTTGTACATCTGAGTGTTCAGGAGTTTCTGGCTGCTTTATACACATTTCTCTCCTTCATCAGCAGAAATGTAACAGAACAACAAACCACTGATCTGTCTGATCTTTTCAGAAAGTCAACCATGTCTGATCTCCTCAGGAGTGCAGTGGACAAGGCCATACAGAGTGAGAATGGACACCTGGACCTGTTCCTCCGCTTCCTTCTGGGTCTCTCACTGGAGTCCAATCAGGCTCTCTTACGAGGCTTAATGCCACAGACAGGAAGCAGCTCTCACAGCAAACAGGAAACAGTCGAGTACATCAAGGAGAAGATCAGGGAGAATCCATCTCCAGAGAAATCCATCAATCTGTTCCACTGTCTGAATGAACTGAATGATCATTCTCTAGTGCAGGAAGTACAGACTTACCTGAACAGAGGAGGTGACAGTCGTCTCAGGGGAACCAGACTCTCTCCTGCTCAGTGGTCAGCACTGGTGTTTGTGTTACTGAACTCAGATCAGGAGCTGGATGAGTTTGATTTGAGGAAATATGACTCATCAGAGGAATGTTTTCTGAAACTGCTGCCAGTGGTGAAAGCGTCCAGAAAAGCTGTGTGAGTATTTTTATTTATAAATGTATTACTGCATGGTTTGTTATTTGAATGTAACACTGAACTGCACTGTTTGGATTAATGCTTGTTAATAGTTACTCTAATCATCTTTAAACAAACCTCTGGTACTGTTACAGAAGATTGTTTCACTTTTTACACGAACACGTTACGTCTGCACTGAGATCTGGGCCATATGGACAAAACCTTATATCACCATTTATTACCTTTTCTCTAAAACTGATGAAAATGATCTCTACAAAATAACTGCATGTATTCATGACTGCTTTTTGATCATTTTGTGAACTAAACACCAGTGAAAGGCACTTTTTCTTTTCTCCTTTTACTTGAAAGAGACATTGAACAGAACTTCACAATTGAGAACAAGAAAAGCATAACACTGTCACCATGGGAACAATATGAATACAACGTGTGTGTGTGTGTGAGTGAGTGTGTGTGAGAGAGAGAGAGTTAAAGGTACAGGAGCAGTCTGGCTGTGCAGCTACAGTACATATTAATTTATTTGAGACATTTTAAAGCTCACACATCTGATGTTATTTTTATCGATGCTATGCTAACAGAAAGAATAAGTTAATATTACCTGTCTTACATTTTATTGTCTTTTTCTGATCTGTTTCACCAACAAAATATTTCCAAACAAAGCCACAGCACGTCCTGTTCCTTTTTGTTCAAACGGGAGATTTCTTATTTATTTTATTTATTTTTTAGTTGGAGACCTTTTAACACGTACTTTCATTAAAAAATGGTTAAAAAATTTCAATTATAATAAAGCATTTGTTCAAACAAAAAACCTTCTGTTTTCAGTCCTTTAAGTACCACTGTAACTGATAATAATAATAATAATAATAATAATAATAATAATAATAATAGTACTGATGTGGTGTCCTGTCCTCTGATTTCTGTGTGTAAGAGAAACACACTCACATTTCTGTCACATGTTAAACTTTAGCTGGATTATGGGCGTTTTGTGTGTTTGAGGTCAGAGTTCTGATATTTCATAATTTCTCTTCCAGGCTGTGGGAGTGTAATCTTAGATGAATTAGATGAAGCTCCAAACAACAATGAACTCCAACAGTTTTAGCGTCTCTGTGAAACTCAGCTTTGTGTTAATGCTGAAATATCTACATCATTTCTCACATCACAACAAAGTACATTTATTTCTACAGCGTGTAGATCAGTGTACATTACACACACATTTACTTTAATAACATGCCAATACTAGTTTATTGTTTATACACAGGCTGTTCATTTTATATTTTTATCCTGACATTAGAACCTTGTATTCAGGTAAACACTTTATTTCCCACCTGATGGAAACACCTCATTTCACAATCAGATAAATAAATCTAACACTTCATCATTTCTCTTCCAGGCTGTGTGAGTGTAATCTGACAGAGGAAAGCTGTAGAGTTCTGTCCTCAGTTCTCAGCTCAAACTCCTCCAGACTGAGAGAACTGGACCTGAGTAACAATAAACTGCAGGATTCAGGAGTGAAGCTGCTCTCTGCTGGACTGGAGAATCCACACTGTACACTGGAGACACTGAGGTACACACACACACACACACACACACACACACACACACACACACACACACACACACACACACAAAACAGTGATAATAATAATAATAATAATAATAATAATAATAATAATAATAATAATAATAATAACTTGATTTATATAGCACATTTCCTACATAAAATGCAGCTCAAAGTGCTTCACAGTGGAAAATAAAATGATAAATATAATATTAAAGGAGGTGTATTTTAAGCCTTTTTACAAAATGTAATATAAGTCTCAGGTGTCCCCAAAATTTCTGTGAAGTTTCAGCCCAAAATGCCCCACAGATCTTATACCCTGCTGTAAATGCCCCTTTTTTTGGGTGGAACAAAAACAGGCTGTTTTGGTGTGTGTCTCTTTAAATGCAAATGAACTGCGTTTGCCCCGCCCCCTTTCTGGAAGCTGTGAAATCTGCTAACAGCATTATTCACAAAGCAGCCTGGTGTAAAATGATTCACAGAAAACCTACAGTTTTCAAAAAGACAATCACCTTACTGTATTGTGCATAATAAAGGTGTGTTTTCGGGTTAAAATAAAATGATGACATAACTCTGGCACTTTAGCCGCTTAGTCATGGAATCTACTAACAAGCTCATCGGAAAATCAATTTGCAAACATTCCCAAAATATAAAGTGCGATATTTACGTCTTCTGGATATGAAGCTGGATCACAAACAGTGGGAACTGATCCATGCTTGAGAATCAATTTTTATCAAATCCTGCTTTGTATTGACCTTCGTTCACAAAGCAGTCGTTCGTGAAATGATTTTAGGTATTTTTGGGGCACATTTCCTTCAAAAATTAAAACTTCACTGCGTCTTCAGTGTCTCTGATGCCGGGAGTACATGAAGACTCTTGTGTTCATTCTTACAGCCAACAACAGAATACTTACAAAGCTTCCGGCTGAGACTTTCTTCTCATCACTGTAGCTGCTCCAGCGCTGAGAACATGGCCAATTGTGTGCTGCTCACTCAGGGGAGGAGCTATGCTAATAGGGCAGAGTCCCTGGGCGGGGCTTGTTCCAATGTGACGTCACGTTAGGACAAAAACAAAAACGACTCATTTTGAGACTCTGTTTATAATTTCTTGGGAATATAAAAAAGGGGTGGGTGGATTTTTACCATCGTAGGGTGGTTGTGTACACATTCTGCTGACACACATTTATGTTCAAACACCATTTAAAAGTGAATTTTGAATAATAGGTCCCCTTTAAAACGAAAATATTGCAATACAACATTAAATATATAAATACAATATTAAAACCTAAAAATTCCTTAAGAAATAAATAAGTAATCAAACAGAAAATAACATTTAAATTAGATCATTATGAGATAAAAAAAAATCAGTTTTAAGCCTAAAATGAAGAGACCCAATTGAAAGCCAATTTAAATAAATGTGATGAAGCTGATTTTTAAATATATTTAGTAGCGTTGGGTCCGAGTCCACCTTTGTCGAATACGAATCGAGACCAAGTCCTTAACCAATCAAGTCTGAGTCCAAGTCTGAGTTCAAAGCAGGCCGAGTTAGACTTTAGTCCAAGTCTTTAATATCCAAGTCCCAGTCGATTCTGGCCGAGTCCAGAAAGTAATTACATTGAAAAAAGATTTGAAATTGCAATTGTAAACTCAACACTGAGCTGTTAAATTAGTATTTTAACCTTCACAAACTAATGGCAACATAAATGTAATTAAAATACCACTATTACATCTTGCCATTGCAATTTAATATTTTTATTTAATGTCATCAGCACCTAAACTTGTTTCCTATCAAAAAATGGTTTCAGTAAATAAATGGATATAGAGATATATGTAGAACTTTTATTAGATTACAAGTGTATGAAAATACAAATAATATTGTGTGACACAATAGCAAAACAGCTTTGTGTCCTCCAGTTCGAGTTACTTTTCAGTGACTTGATGCCTCTCTCCCACAGTTATATAGGCAAAAAAAAAAAAAAAAAGAGAGAGAGAGAGTAAAGTACAGAGTATAGTTCCATTTAGCAGCATGTCATATATATATTACACACAGACATACATAGTCATTTTTAAGAATAAGTTTGCAGTCTAAATGCTAAATGTGACAGTACATATTATTTTACTATTATATTCTATTCAACTCATTTAGCCATATTTTTATTCTACTACAACTTTAAGCAAGTCTACGGGGGTTTGGCCTCATCAAGTGGGACATCAACAGATTAGCTCCTCAGCAGCTAGCCAGCTAGTTTAAATAACGTTAGCTATGCTAATGAACAAATGACACCTGTTAAACTCACCTCAACATGTCTTTTACAATCATCTAACCCACCATGGGCAATCAAAGAGTCACTGTTGAAAACTGTTGTTTTTGTTTTACTCCTATGAAGCAGGGGTACATTTTAGTGTAATCTGGGGTGTGTGTTTTTTTTTTGACACTCTGCCATGACGCTCCAGTGACAATGAACTGATTAATGACCTAAAGAGAGAGAGAGAGAGAGAGCGCGGAGAGACTTTAAAGCTTGCCACAGAGAAAACTGATAGGTCCATCTAGCAGAAAGAGAGACCAATCAGGAAATGTTCCTTCACACTCTCACACTTGTTACTCACTCCCTACTCCTTCTGGTCTCTCGATCGCTCTAAAAAATCGATTTCCAGATATTGTGTATAATTTCACACCAACTTGTCGGGTACGTGACCGTGTTGTAGATGGAGGCAGACGCAAACAGCGTAGACGCAGATCAATGCTTTATTAATCATATTCACAAACATAAACACTATCTTCAGTCAAAATATGGGACCAAAGCATAACTTTAACTTAAAGTCTCTCCACATTTAACTACAACTCAAACACCGGTCTGTCTGTTTGTCTGTCTGTCTGTCTGTCTGTCTGTCTGTTGTCTGTCTGTCTGTCTGTCTGTCTATCCATCTATCTATCTATATATGTGTATATATATATATATATATATATATATATATATATATATGTGCGCTTGAGAGTCCGCGCCACGCGCAGCCCGACTCAACTGCACTACAGCGGCCCCCAGTGGCCGTGTTGTCACACCAACAATAAAATGTAATTGAACCTGGTATTTGTACCAATCACTGGGGAATGACAGGTTCTACCAATCAACCGGGATTGCTAGGACTGTAGAATTCAGTGTTTTTTGTGCATCCATAAAATGTAAGCATAAATACTATATATATATATATATATATATATATATAATATTAGGGCTGTCACTGACCATTATTTCCATAATCAATTAGTTGGCCACAATATTTTTCTGATTAATTGGATGGGGGCAAACTTTCAGGTTAGTAAAAAACTAATGTGTTCCATTTGAGACAATTTTACCTTTCTAAAACTCGTACACTAGACCAGTGGTTCTCAACCTTTAGTAAGCTTTGAGCCCCTAGAATATTTCAAACAATCCACAAGGACCCACCCCTCCCAACAATTATAGGCTATAATTATTAAACTGGCATTTCTATATATTTTATTAATATTTAACATTAGGCACGTTCGCCTCACACCTCCAGAGTCCGGGGTTCGGTCACCGGGGCTATGTGTGTGCAGAGTTTGCATGTTCTCCCCCCGCCGGTGCCCGGGTACTACGGTTTCCTCCCCCAGTCCAAAGACATGCATGGTAGGTTGATTGGCGTGTCTAAAGTGTCCGTAGTGTATGAATGAGTGTGTATGTGATTGTGCCCTGCGATGGACTGGCACCCTGTCCAGGGTGTACCCGCCTTGTGCCCAATGATTCCTGGGATAGGCTCCAGGTTCCCGCGATCCTGAAGAAGGAATAAGCGGTTGAAGATGGACGGATGGATGGAATAATATATATTTTAGTGTGTATATTGGGTTCTTTTTCAGTCTTATATATTTGGACAAACAGTTGTGTAAAATTTTAGTTTTTATTTGTAACACTCTTTTGTGGATTTGTAACCGTTTTGAATTTTATTTTTAAATAAAAGGAAAAATGGCACTGAAAGTTTGCCCCCGTATGATTAATTGATAATTAGTAATAAATAAATAAATAAATAATCGCCCAACTAATCGATTGTGAAAATAATTGTTAGTCGCAGCCCTAGTTTTAAACTGCGAGTGGTTTCAGTTTAATATGTTGTAGGATCATTTATCGAAGTCTGTTTACATTGAGCCTGTAACAGGATATAATAATATCGGGCTTGTTTTTGAAGCTGCAGTTGCTTATTTGTTTCTGAGACTTGGCAACACTGGAGGTATTGGTGTGTTGTATATTAGCTCCAATACTTGACAGCGGAGGTGGAGGTGGATACGGTTTTCTTGAAGTAGAGGAGAGTTGCTCTCTCTCATAGCTAGCAGAAAATAAGTGCAGTTTACCACACTGACCATAGCAAAACAAACAAACAGCTGAATCAAGTTAGCAAGCTACCTATTGAGCTACTGAAATGTCTGACCTGTTTAACAGGAAAAAAGCATCTCTGTCTTCAATCCCTTCAGATCTCTGAGTTTTCTCCACCTCTCAAAAGCCACGCCCATATTTATTCTCCTTTTAGCACGGCCCCGTCGCTTTCCCCCTTTTGACTGCAGGCTCTACACAGGTCCAGGTTTCTTGGCTTTGACAACAGTTGGTTCCCCAGATGTCAACGTTAACCATGACAATACTCATTTCAAGGAGGTGACTTCACCGACTACCACCCACCTCCCACCTCACGGGTTGAGGGTCAGAATAAAGAGCAGATAAAGCAGCTATGCACATACATAAAGAGCTAGCTCTTGTGCTGAGTGGCCATGCCCATTTAACTCTGATCCAACACCTCATCAACCTTTTTCTCTCAACATCCTATAAATGTTCCATAACATTACATTTTAATTTGCACATTAAAGACTTCTTGTGTAATATGCTCCTACACACTGTTTATGAAGAAATTAATTCATATCCAGTGTGATAAATGAGGCCCAGTGTTTTATATGAGTAACACATTAAAGTGTGTATTTTATATGGTGGGGATTAGCATTGTTTCTGCTGTCGAGCTTTGTTTTTCTCTCTGTGTGTGTGTGTGTGTGTGAAAGTTAGATGAATCTCCAAAGAACAATGAACTCCAACAGTTTTAGCGTCTCTGTGAAAATCAGCTTTGTGTTAATGCTGAAATATCTACATCACTTCTCACATCAGAACAAAGTACATTTATTTCTACAGCGTGTAGATCAGTGTACATTACACACACATTTACTTTAATAACATGACAATACTAGTTTATTGTTTATACACAGGCTGTTCATTTTATATTTTTATCCTGACATTAGAACCTTGTATTCAGGTAAACACTTTATTTCCCACCTGATGGAAACACCTCATTTCACAATCAGATAAATAAATCTAACACATCATCATTACTCTTCCAGGCTGTGTGTGTGTAATCTGACAGAGGAAAGCTGTAGAGTTCTGTCCTCAGTTCTCAGCTCAAACTCCTCCAGACTGAGAGAACTGGACCTGAGTAACAATAAACTGCAGAATTCAGGAGTGAAGCTGCTCTCTGCAGGACTGGAGAATCCACACTGTACACTGGAGATACTGAGGTACACACACACACACACACACACACAACCAACAACAGTAATGATAATAATAATAATAATAATAATAATAACTTTATTTATATAGCACATTTCATATATAAAATGCAGCTCAAAGTGCTTCACAGTAGAAAATATAATAAAATAACAAATATAATAATAAAGGATACTTTTTAAAGCCTTTTTACAAGATTTAATATAATTCTCAGGTGTCCCCAGAATGTGTCTGTGAAGTTTCAGCCCAAAATACCCCACAGATCTTATAACCGTGCGTGTAAGCCCTTTTTGGATGGAAGCAGAAACAGGCTGGTTTGGTGTGTGTCTCTTTAAATGCAAATGATCTGCGCCGCCCCGCCCCCTTTCCCCCCTTTCCCCTCTCTACTCCTACTGGTCTCTCGGTCCTTTTAAAAAAATCGATTTCCGGGATATTGTATATAATCAGTATACTGGAGACTCCCGGAACTTCTGGGAGAGGTGGATGTCTGTTTATGATTGTATTTATTTGTTATCTTTCTTTTGTTGTTACACGTGACGCGGACTGTACTCAACCGAAAAATTACCGAGTCCAAAATGTCCGAGTCCGTATCAAGTTTGAGTACAAATTTACTTGAGTGTGTGACAAGTCCGAATTCATAATTTGACTCGAGTACCCCAACTCCAATATAATTCACCCTCCCACAATTACTGCAGGTTATAATACAAAAACAAGCATAACATACTGTTAGTAACGAGTTCATCACAATGATAGGAAGACAGAGCACCCATATACACAGATGTCATGCCATCCTTTCCTATAGGATAAGGGGCGGTGATCTCTGATAATTCATGATAAAAACATCGGTAAACGGACAGATTGATGAAAGGTCAGCTGTATCTGAGGGGTTTTAAAAGATCCTTCCTCTTGGGATAGGAGGGGGTCCAGACAATCAGTAGGCCAATTAGTTTCATGGTCAGCGAGATCATAGGGAGGCAGGTTAGATGAAGCTCCAAAGAACAATGAACTCCAACAGTTTTAGCGTTCTCTGTGAAACTCAACTTTGTGTTAATGCTGAAATATCTACATCACTTCTCACATCAGAACAAAGTACATTTATTTCTACAGCGTGTAGATCAGTGTACATTACACACACATTTACTTTAATAACATGACAATACTAGTTTATTGTTTATACACGGGCTGTTCATGTTATAGTTTTATCCTGACATTAGAACCTTGTATTCAGGTAAACACTTTATTTCCCACCTGATGGAAACACCTCATTTCACAATCAGATAAATAAATCTAACACTTCATCATTTCTCTTCCAGGCTGTGGGGGTGTAATCTGACAGAGGAAAGCTGTAGAGTTCTGTCCTCAGTTCTCAGCTCAAACTCCTCCAGACTGAGAGAACTGAACCTGAGTTTCAATAAACTGCAGGATTCAGGAGTGAAGCTGCTCTCTGCTGGACTGGAGAATCCACACTGTACACTGGAGACACTGAGGTACACACACACACACACACACACACACAGAGCAGAGTTTTAATATACACTGCTACATCCAGTTTCCATCTGTGGTGATTGTAATTGTAGTGATGGGCTATATTGTCATTGTTGTGTGTGTGAGATGGAGAGTAAATGTTCTGTATATAAAGATTTTGTGTAGTTGATGTTTTCAGAGCTAAAACTGAGTGTGTTAAGTGTGATGGTTTTTTTTTAAGGAATCGCAGTACGTAGTATTACCGATGAAGGTTGTGCTGCTCTGGCTTCAGCTCTGAGGTCAAACCCTCATCACACCTGAGAGAACTGAATCTGAACGGTAATAATCCAGGAGAATCAGGAGTGAAGCTGCTCTCTGATCTACTGAAGGATCCACACTGTAAACTGGAGACATTATAGTGAGTTACTGACTTACTGTCTCTTTTACTCTACTCTACTGTATCATACTGAATAATGTGTGTGTGTGTGTGTTGGTGTTTACACTGATGCTCTTCTGTCTTTCAGCATTAAGAGTAATAAACTCACCAGGACTGGCGTATGACAGGAGTCTCACCTCAAACCTCTTCTCCAGGATAATGCAGTTTTGGTGAATAGTTGGAACCTGTCCCACATTTCCTGCAGTTTGGGAGCTGAATCATTAAACTTAAAGGGACAGAGCAGATACAAAGTCAAGAACAGACAGAAGGTCATACACAGGAGAAATCAACACACGTAATGAAATATCTGCTGTACAAAGCAAAGGCAACAATCTGCCCCGGGGATGGAGACTGACGAGGCTTAAGTACATGTCCGGAAATGTACAGCCAACTGATCCCAAAGCAGGAGGCGGGAGCAGGCATGTTAATGGTAAATGGTGTGCACTTATATAGCGCTTTTTTAACCTTAGAGGTTCCAAAGCGCTTTACACTGTTTCACATTTATGAGGTTTGTGCAGAGTAGATGTGAAAATACAGTGGAAAATTTCCCTTTGCAACCTGCCAGCCTTTTCGAGTCCCACCATGGCCCTGTTTGTGTGGAGTTTTCATGTTCTCCCTTCTGCTGGTTTCCTCCGGGTACTCCGGTTTCCTCCCTCAGTCCAAAGGCATGCATGGTAGGGTGATTGGCATGTCCAAAATGTCCCTAGTGTATGAATGGGTGTGTATGTGATTATGCCCTGCGATGGACCAGCACCCTGTCCAGGGTGTACCCTGCCTTGTGCCCGATGCTCCCTGGGATTGGCTCCAGTGACCCTGAAAAGGAGTAAGCTGGATGGATGGATATAGAACCATGTCCAGTGCTTGAATCCTTTGCTACACTGTGATTGTTGGTTGCTGTAAGAACAAGTTCTGTTATACCTACCTGGACAGGCTATTATTTCGGGGGTTGGTAGTGTGTGTTCATAATTTGTCTGCTTCGCATTGATTGTGTGTGGGTGTGAAGATGAAAAAAATACCAACAATACAATCAAACCCATATGTACTTGTTGAATATCCCATTATAGATTTAGTCCCCCTTTGCTGTTATAATAAACTCCACTCTTCTAGGTAATCTTTCCACTTTATTCTGGAGCATGGCCTTTGCGATTTGTGCATTTGAGCATGCATTTCACCTCCTTATGAGGAGACTAAAGGGGGAAACCCCTCAAAACAAACAACAACTGGACGAAACTGTGGTCAAAGCCTGGAAAAGCATCACAAAAGAAGAGTGCAACAATTTGGTGGTGTCAGTGGATCGTCGCTTGATTATTTATTGCAAGGAAGGGATATGCAACCAAATAGTGTTATTTACTTTGGTTTCCTTAAAGACCCGGTGTAAAGCGCTTTGGATAAAAGCGCTATACAAGTGCACATTTACCATTTACATTTACCATTTACCCGGTTCCAATATTTTTGCTCACTTCAAAATGTTATAAGTTGTTTAACACATCTAGATGTATATATCAGGAAATTAAAGTTTCAATTGTGATCTATTGTCTCATATTCATCTTTTGAACTCAAACCCAAATGTCTCCAGTGTATAGCAAAAACAAAAGAATTCCAATACTTTTGAAGAGGACTGCATGTATGGCAAGGTTGACTGAAGACAGGTGGGGCTGATGGCCACTGATTATGATTAAGACAGTGCTCTCTGCCTCCCTCTAGGCATGCAACAAGTCAGTTGTCTACTTACACCACAATCCATTACAAAACTACAGACTCTCATACCTATTTGGTGTTCAAATCTTCACAAAGAAATGTGCAATGACTTTACAACTATGGATTCACCACAAGAACATCATAGATCTCCCAACATGCTTCACGGCCTACAGACATGGCCGCCATGAACTACACTTCCCAGAACACACACACACCGCCTATTTCTCAATCGGACTTCTGATCAGGCACACCCAGAGGTAACTACAGGGCAGGTAAGATAGACAATCGCCTGGGGCCCGACATACTGAGAGGGCCCCTGAGGGCTGATCATTTAAATTATCAGAAATTTTCATCTTAAAATAATGTGCAACAATATGTCAGTAACCCCCTTAAATGGGGCGTCTTTGCGGGCGCTGTCACATTTGAGGACTCGTTTATGCCCCCCACCCCTTCACACTCGAGTTGTATGAGCTTAATTCCTGAAAATGAATCTGAAAAATGAACCTGTTAACATTTTGCTGATACTGGAATCAGAATTAAATTCTTGGACCCATAATACTGTTAAATTCTCAGTAGGGTCATCACGATACCAAAAATCTAGTCGTTCGGTACCGATAGCACCAAAACTACACGTACTTTCGATAACAAAAGTCGATACCACGGAGTGGTATAAAAATAAAATAAAAAATAAATTAATTAAAAACTCTCATGGAGGACATCCTCCTCTGGCTGATACTGGCAAAAAAAAAAGAGAGATGAAATTATTGGAATTATAATAAAATTGTTGGCCTGTTTTCTACTAGTTCTGACATTGACTTTGTTTTTGTGTGTTTGCCCTACCTCTGATATCATGTTTATTTATCGCCTGACCTGTGCCTGTTTCATGTGTTTGCCTTTGCCTTGCATTTTGCATTTGTTGCAAACTTTTAGTCCATAGTAGTCTCAATCATTTGTGCTGCTTCCGTTTAGAAAATATTAGGCATTGAATTATAGGCGCAATTATAGGCCTTTTAGAGTCAAACTGCCAAAAGACTTTTTCAAGAGAAATCATATCATTTGTTCAATAAACAATTCTCTTTACTTCCTTCACTGGTCTCTCATGATTGAACTTTTAATTTATTTACAAGAAGAATAATCTGCTACACTTCACTCCCACATACAAACATTATACAGTGCCTTGCGAAAGTATTCGGCCCCCTTGAACTTTTCAACCTTTTGCCACATTTCAGGCTTCAAACATAAAGATATAAAATTTAAATTTTTTGTGAAAAATCACCAACAAGTGGGACACAATTGTGAAGTGGAACGAAATCTATTGGATATTTTAAACTTTTTAGCAAATAAAAAACTGAAAAGTGGTGCGTGCAAAATTATTTGGGCCCTTTACTTTCAGTGCAGCAAACTCACTCCAGAAGTTCAGCGAGGATCTCTGAATCATCCAATGTTGTCCTAAATGACTGATGGTGATAAATAGAATCCACCTGTGTATAATCAAGTCTCTGTATAAATGCACCTGCTCTGTGATAGTCTCAGGGTTCTGTTGAAAGCGCAGAGAGAATCATGAAGACCAAGGAACACACCAGGCAGGTGCGTAATACTGTTGTGGAGAAGTTTAAAGCCGGATTTGGATACAAAAAGATTTCCCAAGCTTTAAACATCCCAAGGAGCACTGTGCAAGCGATCATTTTGAAATGGAAGAAGTATCAGACCACTGCAAATCTACCAAGTCCTGGCCGTCCCTCTAAACTTTCAGCTCAGACAAGGAGAAGACTGATCAAAGATGCAGCCAAGAGGCCCATGATCACTCTGGATGAACTGCAGAGAACTACAGCTGAGGGGAGTGGGAGCGTCTGCCCCGTACACTGCACAAATATGCGCCTTTATGGAATAGTGGCAAAAAGAAAGCCATTTCTCAACGTTTGGTGTGACGTTTGGTGTGTCTCCCAGGTGGCTTGTGGCAAACTTTAGACGAGACTTTTTATGGATATCTTTGAGAAATGGCTTTCTTCTTGCCACTCGTCCATAAAGACCAGATTATTCAGATGTTATTCAGATTATTCGGATGTTATTCAGACAGGTCAGAGCCAGTGCTGGAGAATCAATTCTCAAATTGATCAATAGCCGGAGTTTTCTAAAACTGCATACAAAGCAGTATTAACAATCGCGTACAGAATGCTGCCCCGCCCCCCGGATCATGGCGGAAGCAGGAGATATGACCAGATCACTCCTGTTTTGAAGTCCTTACACTGGCTCCCGGTCAGGTTCTGGGTGGATTTTAAGATCTTGATGTTAACATACAAGGCATTGCGCAACGGATTGGCTCCACAATATTTAACTCACTTATTAATCCCGTACACCCCACATCGCAGACTGGCGCTCCTCTTACAGTTCCACTAACCCACCTTAAGTCTATGGGTGACAGGACTTTTTCTGTCTACGCTCCTTCACTTTGGAACTCTCTCCCCCTGAACTCAGGGAAGCTCAGTCCTTTGGCATTTTTAAAGCTCTTTTAAAGATACACTTTTTAAACTCGCTTTTGATTCTTAATATCTTTTTGAATGTTTTTATATTTGTTTTTTATTACAGTTTTATTCATTTTATTTAACTTTTATTTATTCTGTGATTTGTGTTTTTTATGTACAGTGCTTTGCGAGCTACTTTAAAGGCGCTTTATAAAATAAAGTTTATTATTATTATTATTATTATTAATTGTGACAATAATGCTGACTGTCTTCTTCACTGAAACATCATGTGTGCAATAATTACTATTAAAAGTTTACAGTTGTTACATACCTGCTCTTTTACTGAGAATTTACCAATTGAGCATGATTTTCATTTGGAGTGACCTGACACTGGTGTTGTTCCTTTAAAAGTTCAAGATCTGCACAGACCTTAGATGGTTCACATCACAACCCACATCGAATCCCAAACGGACAGAAGTTCTGATGATGGTACAACAGTTCATGTGAAAAAAAAAACAGTTGACACAATTAATTTCAGAGTACACTGGCAACAGCTTAACTAAATCTTTATGAAGTGAAACAATATGACTAATATTGGGTGATTCATGCAACTAAAGATTTATTTTTTTTTTTTTGGACAAAATCCAATACTTTGAAAGGAAAGCACAATTAGATTTCAAATAAGAGCACTTGATTTGCAATACAGTCATAAGTGCTCCTTGTTGGTGCAGTCTCATCTGTGTATTTGACTTTACCATCTTATGTGAGTGCTGCAATGTATCTCTGGATGTTACCCCCAATTGTACCACATTAACTGCAGTTTTAATGTAACTTTTTTGAAAATTTTGGAACCTTTCAGTGACATTATTAATGTGAAATGTTGAAACCATAAGATATATTTTTTCACTTCTTAAAGAGTTAGTTAAATTTAACTTGAGAGGTTAAAGACTAAGTGTTTGAATAGTCTCTTGTATAGCATGGAGTGAGTGAGTATAAGATTGGCAACAGGTCTGTGTGTGATTTAGAATTCTTTCTTGCCCTCTTTGCAAAAAAAAAAGGTGTGACTTTTCCACTGGCTTTCATAGCTTTGTAAGATAAGATCTTTCTTGGCTAGACCTGATAATTATTTATGTATATAAATCATATCAATATTAAAAAGTAGCATGAACATTTTATTTTAACTAATAGTCTAATTTTCTACTATATACAATTAAATAAAATTAGCAGCTAGCTAACGGCTTGTTTTGTTCTGGTTTCAACTTGCTCCAGTCTAAAATAAATGATTTTAAAGGTGCATTTACTAGTGCCATATAAATAAACTGAAAATATTGTTGATTATTAAGGCTAAATCTTACTAACCACTCTTGCTAAATGTTGTACGCACACTTACGTTCTCATTTCAGAGGTGTTCTGAGTAAATGATTTGTTATACATCGATTCAGACAATGACATCTCGTGAGTTCAGTGTTGGACAGCTCAGTTGTTTAAAATGGCGCACATATATAGCACTTTTATCCAAAGCGCTTTAAAGTGTGTCTCGTTCACCCATTCACACACACACTCACACACCAATGGTAGCAGAGCTGCCATGCAAGGCACTAACTTGCCATCGGGAGCACATACAAACATTATACAGTGCCTTGCGGAAAGTATTCGCCCCCCCTTGAACTTTTCAACCTTTTGCCACATTTCAGGCTTCAAACATAAAGATATAAATTTTTTTTTTTTTGTGAAGAATCACCAACAAGTGGGACACAATTGTGAAGTGGAACGAAATCTATTGGATATTTTAAACTTTTTAGCAAATAAAAAACTGAAAAGTGGTGCGTGCAAAATTATTTGGGCCCTTTACTTTCAGTGCAGCAAACTCACTCCAGAAGTTCAGCGAGGATCTCTGAATGATCCAATGTTGTCCTAAAAGACTGATGGTGATAAATAGAATCCACCTGTGTATAATCAAGTCTCTGTATAAATGCACCTGCTCTGTGATAGTCTCAGGGTTCTGTTGAAAGCGCAGAGAGAATCATGAAGACCAAGGAACACACCAGGCAGGTCCGTAATACTGTTGTTGGAGAAGTTTAAAGCGCTTTACACTGTGTCTCGTTCACCCATTCACACACACACTCACACACCAATGGTAGCAGAGCTGCCATGCAAGGCACTAACTTGCCATCGGGAGCAATTTAGGGTTCAGTGTCTTTCCCAAGGGACACTTCGGCATGTGGAGTCATGCGGGCCGGGAATGAAACCACCAACCCTAGGGTTAGTGCATCACTGGACAACCCGCTCAACCACCTGAGCCACAGCCACTAATTATTTAACCATCGATTAAAATGAATTGGTACAAAGGAGTCAGTCGTTTGCGACTCGGACATTAGAGGTAGATATATATAGAATATTTAAGATAGAAAGTACAACAGTGGGCAAATGAATGGTGATTTAAACTATCAATCTCAAAATCACAAGTTATATGTTTTCCTAAACTCCATTAAACAGTATCACTTAAATTATATGGACTTCAACAGGTCAAGGCGGTGTGAGATTTTTGAAGTGCTCTTTGATGAGAAGTTGACCTGGTGTCAGCATATTGATAAAGTTAAGAACAAATGTAAAAAAGATTAATAATGTTCTGTAATGTGTCTGTCATGGTGAGACTGGGGAGCAAGTAGGGCATGGTTCATAACTATTGATCAGGCTCTTATAAGAGCTGCCTTTGATTATGCTTGCATATATGTCGGCATCACAATCAAATCTTAAAAGCCTGATATGGAACAGTCACTAGGACTCCCTATCTGTACTAGAGCATTTAAGTCATCACCAGTGACTGCATTACAGGTTGAGACAGGATAGATGTCTTTGAATATTAGGAGTGTCAATATCATGCTGGCGTTTTGGATAAATCTACAAGGGCATAGCAGGGTGCACTCCACGAAATCCATCTTACTGGACTGCTCAGAGTTTTATAGAACTAACTTTAACAGTTTCGGATGGTTAGGAAATCCAAAGGCACAAAATGCAGACCTCAACCAGCTACAAGTAAGCCCCATTGTGACAATACCAACTGTACCACCCTGAAGATTCATAAAACCATCTGTAGATACAAGTCTACAACAAATAGATAAAGAAAAATCTAAAATAGCAACACAGTGGATAATAGTTAAAAACTATATGGACCATTATCAGGCTAATGCCATAGCCATATCTCCCTGCCGTATTCGCCTGGGTTCCCACTGACACTAAGCAGGGTTGAGCCTGACCAGTACCTGGATGGAAAACCTCCTGGGGAAAACTAAGGTTGCTGCTGGAAGTGGTAATAGTGAGGCCAGCAGGGGGTGGTCACCCTGTGGTCTGTGTGATCTAATGTCCTAGTATAGTGACAGAAACACTATACTGTAAAACAGCACTTTCCTTCGGATAAGATGTTTAACCGAGGTCCTGATTCTCTGTGGCCATTAAAAACCCTGGACACTTATCATAAAAAGAGTAGGGGTATAACTCTAGTGTCCTACCGACATTGCCCCATCATGGCCCACTAATAATCCTCATCTCTGAATTGGCTACATCACCTCCCCACTAATAGCTGGAATGTGGTAGGCTTTCTGGCTCAATATGGCTGCTGTCGCATCAAAGTGTATGCTAACACACAAGGGTAGTGGTGGGGAGGAGATCCTTCCCATACTATGTAAGCATTTTGAGTGTCTAGAAAAGTGCTGTATATAAATGTAACTGTAACTAACTAATTTACTCATATACAGATGGGTCAAAACAGCCTGAGAAAGGCTGCACTGGTGCTGCTTTGTCTGAAGTACCAGTCAAAAAAAGAGCAACTATTAATTTATCAATGAACACTGTAGAACTATTAGGAGTCCTATTTTCACTGCAGTGGTTGGAAAAAAAGAAATCATCAGAACCAAAATGTCACTATAGCTTCTGATGGTCTATCTGCATTATCAAATATACTGTACAATCTGGGGAAACAACATCTTGTAGACAAGACATTGTTTACCATCTGCCTCTCATACTCCATTTAGGTTCCTGCACATGTAGGGGTAGAAGGAAATTAAACTGTGAATTTATTGCCAAATAGATTGGTAAAGCATGAAACAGTTGATATACAAGTACCATTAAGTAGAGCAGAGATTAAAACCATTATAAAGGGGCACAGGCATAAGATATGGCAGGAATACTGGGACATAGCTGACACTGGACGACACCTATATAATATACAAAAAACAAGTAGGCATGAGTATGAGACAGGGCAGGAACCCAAATTTTAAGAATTACACATCATGGAATAGGTCATGCTGGCTTAAATCTAACATTACACTTTATAGAAAAACAGCCTACTGGACTCTGCACCTCCTGCAATACACAAGAGACTCTAAAACACATTCTGTTAGACTGCAAACGATATGAGGAGGAAAGAACTGAAGTAGAGATGCAAATTGGAAAGCAAAACATGACACTAAAGAATTTTCTTGGAAAAACATCTGGAGATTGGTATACACGTTTCTAACTTCAATAGCATTTGAAGGGAATGACTTACAGTCACAATTTGCTCATTATATAGCTGACACCTGCATGAACATTTTACAGATTTTTATTTATTTATTTTTAAACTGTAAGTCATTCCCTTCAAATGCTTTTGAGCTTTAAATTATGGTACATTTTGTGAATGGGACCATTTGAAATTCATATAAAATTTACATATGATTTAATAATTTATTTTGTGAAATATCAAAAATGTAAAAGGTGTGCATCATACCGAACACCTAGTCGAACACTTTACAGTTGGTTGTGTGACAGTAAGTCATTCCCTTCAAATGGTTGGTCCAAACTAAGTTTTCGTAATATGCATCTTCTGCGATTCCTCCACGGAAGTAAAGGATCACAACAATATCTCCAAGTAACTTGAAGACATAACATAAATCTGTCAGAAGGGTCCCACATAATCTAGGTTCACCTCTGGGCACATCTGATCCCAATTACAGTCACACACATGCACACACACCTGTATGTAGAGACTTTCTACCGCCTGCTCTTTGTGAAGTATATGCTCAATTCCATTCTGTCTTTGATGTTACCAAACAGTTGTATTTGCTGCCTGTTTACTACTAGTTCTGACATTGACTTTGTTTTTGTGTATTTTCCCTACCTCTGATATCCTGTTTATTGATAGCATGACTTGTGCCGGTTTCATTGAATATATTTTTACATTTTCTCCCGTTAAAGCCCAGAAGCGGACTTTGGGAAGCGCAGATCATCAGCGCCTTATAGTAATGGAGTCAGTAAAGGACCGTCTAAAAAGTGCATAACCTAGGCAACTGTGTCAGATTCTACTGAGTTTATAGTCGTCTACTTTAAAGGATATCTAACTTATTGCAGTGTTAGGATACAGTATGGATAAAGAATGTTTTATAGCATATGTATTATAATTGATATACCATTATATTACACATATAAACTTATTGTGCCATATAAAAATCTTATACAGTTGCCCAAGTCATTTATTTTTTCCATTACTGACAGCGCTGATGACCTGCGCTTCCCAAAGACTGCTTCCGCTTCCGGGCTTTAACAGGAGAAAAACTCAAAATATTGAAGAAATGACACTTTGCTACAATGTAAAGTAGTGAGTGTACAGCTTGTGTAACAGTGTAAATTTGCTGTCCCCTCAAAATAACTCAACACACAGCTATTAATGTCTAAACCGCTGGCAAAAAAAGTGAGTACACCCCTAAGTGAAAATGTCCAAATTGGGCCCACAGTGTCAATATTCTGTGTTTCCAATACATACCATTACTTTCTTGTGAAATTGTACAAGTGGCTTCATAGACCTGCTGAAACCATTTGTGCTTTCAAACAGGTGTGAAATGACTTTTTTTTTTTTTTTAAACTGACCATGTAGTGGCAGATGAAGACATGAATGTTAATAACTCTGACATCAGGAAGATTCGAATCCAAAATGACAATTGTTAAGTCTTCAAAGTTATCTTGCAAATTTAGTTTGTGAAATAACTCTTCTGGTCTTTTATCCCTGGATAGCTTGAAAAAGAAAATCATCTGCACAAACAGCAAACTTATTTATTTTTTGCAAAAAAACCAAAAACAACATGGAACAAGAACAAAGTGAGAACCATCACTCCTAAATATAACTAATTTTCGCTTTTAACATTTAGAACATTTACAAAACAGAAAAACAAATATAAATTTGCTGTCCCTCAGATTCCCCAGGCAGCCAGACATCAAACCACCTACAACAGACAAACAGGATATGGATATGAACACACACACACACACACGCAAATACAGATGTACGGACTGTCACAGCAACCGCTTAGCTCCTCCTCTTCTCTGTGTGCTACCTGTGTCTCCTGCATGTGTCTCCTCTTATGCTAGTGCCCTGAGTAATAGATAAGCACTTCCTGGTTTTGAAGAGGGCTCTCCATACATGACATGGCGTCTACTGTCACTGCTGATTGCTTTACACTTTTCTATTTTAAGTCCAATACCTATACTGACTTCACTTAACCTCCGCTGTTATACTACTCACTTCCCTGACAACCTCGTGTAGATCATTGATGTGCCTACTAGACCCCATTCCTACTAAACTGCTTATGCATGCACTGCCCTTATAAAATGAAACAAATTAAAGAGCCCATTATATGCTCATTTTCAATGTTTATAATTTTATTTGGGCATCTAGTAGAATAGATTTACATTTACATTTATTCATTTAGCACACGCTTTTATCCAAAGCGACTTACAAATAAGCAAAGCGATATATCAAGCGAGGAACAATACAAGTAGTGCTACTATACAAGATCCATTAATTGAATACCAGAGGATTTACCTGCTCCAGTGTTCCCAAAACACAGTATGTTTCCTCCTACTGCATATCTCAATCCGCCCCATGTCTGAAACACTGTTAGTGGTCCTTTTGCCCCTGTATCTTTAAAACCCCATCTCTGATGAGCCCAGTGTGCTCTGATTTGTCAGCTCACCCTAATAATGTTCAGAGAATGCATCATCATGTCACGGAAGAAGTGGAAGGAAAGACGTTTCAGGCAACTAGAAAAAATTGTTTTGCAATTTCCTCTATCTCCCTACCAAGCTGGCCACAAGCAGATGGGTTTCCCAATCAAATTCATACAATTTTGTTTAAGTCAGAATTATTGTAATTTTGACTTAAACTCACACCTAGTTACTTACCACTAAATAATGTCTATGACCCACATGTTTGCATCAAGAACATTAATGAACTCTTCAGCCAACACTGGGTATGACGCATAGTTGTTTGGGATTTCCAACACACAGCCGCATGTGTGGGCCTGGGGTGTTCTAGTAAACATACTCTCCGGCTCCATGAATCGGACCTGGATATGCTGGGCAACTAGGAGGTCTGCACCTGTTGAAGACATGACAAAAATAATGTGGCTATTTAAATGGTAGGGATTTAGTCAGTTTTTACTGAAGGTCTCAGTCAGCTAAGACTTTTTAGTTTAAAGATATTAGTCATACCAGTGCCAACCTCAGTTCACTTGGAAGCCGAACAGAACTCTGACCAGGGGACTTGTTAAGCAAAGTAACTCTTATGCATCAACTACATTACTGGCATTACTGCAACATCAACTTGTATACTCATTTTTCCAAATGGAAAGTATAAATTGTACTGGCATTACTGCAACGTTAACTATATTACTGGTGAGTATTTCTTCCCGACTAAATTGACAAAAATATCCCTTTAAAAGGACAATAATAAACAAATTTGGATTTGTTTGATTAAAAACAACATTGATTAATGAACAAAATTCTGTATTGGCAAAGAGTATTTCTTTAACTCTTAACTATGTTTCTGTTATGTCAAGCCATATGATCAAATATTAGTAATCAATTAAAACGATTACCAGTGCAAAACCGGAAATTTGCTCAGTCGAAGTTCACCACAGTTCCTTATAAACTTCCTGAGAAAATCAAGAATCTGATTTTCTCTCTTGTTGCGGATCTCATGTTGTAGCATGGCAACAACCTTCCTGGGTGTAGGAGTAAGGGCTAGCCAGCACTTCATCCAATCCTCCTGGGGGAAGTTTCAGCCCTTTACGCACACTGCTCCAACAACATTGCTAATATGCAGGATCCTGAACTATTTCTTTATGTGACACTTCAAGTAAGGTTTTCTGACATTTGCTTCATGATTCAATATCATGTACTGAACACTGCTCATTGTGTATGTAAAGAATACATTGTGTAAACTATGGAAGGCAGAGTAAACAAAGGCAGACAGTAAAGAAGGGAAGAAAAGGCAGTGTGAGGTAGCCGTTTAACAATGATATCATCGTATGTCATGACATCACTACATTTTGGCTCCTGACAATGTAATTTGGTGCCTAAATATTTTGGGTTTAGGACCAATGGTTCCTAGATTTTTTTTTTTGCCTGGAGCCCTGTATAGAAGTATAATAATGCCAAATGTCCTCCAAGGCAAAATGGCATGTTGGATTAAAAAAAAAAAAACACAACAAAACCCCATATCGCTGACAATACTTGAATTTTTTCTGCCCAGCAATTTGACACAAATTGAAAACAAAAAACCAAAAAAAAAAACCCACAGCAATCTTAATGTTTGAATTAGTTTCCTTTACAATTCATTGGGTTTGTATATTTGATTGAACCAAATGCCAGCATTCAAAATACAATGCACACATTAACCTTCCTAAAATACGGTTCCAAAATATTTAGTTGTTAAAATACCATCCTCATTATTCGTCAGGTAATATTTTAACACATTATTTTTCAACCTCACCAATTCAGGCTTGCATGCATGCATTTCTATTGTAAAGTGACATTTTTACACAATACGAGGTCATGACAAAAACAGACACCAAACTCAACTACTTCTAGATTGGCTATAGCCCATGTGCAATTCTGTGCCTGGATGTGCACAGGCGAGTGTGTGTTCCATGTGGACGATAGTATATGGATGAAAAGGGGGCTATTCCAAACTAGCCCAATTTAACAGGTTTTCAACATTAAAACTGTGTGGTTTGTTGGAATGGGGTGTCAGACTTTTTCATTGATGGAGGTGGCAATAACCTCCTCACTTAACCTCCGATGTTCTCGAAGGAACATGTGGAAACTCTGGTCCATTCTATTAAAGAGATATGATGATTTATTGACAAGCAAAAATTATTTAATTACTTTGAACTTTTGGGTCAGTATGTACCAAGTCACCAATGGTATCTAGTCTACTGACTAGTTAATCAAAACTCTCCCTTTATGACTTCCAATCATGATCAATTAAATTGAATTTCCTCTAGTGTTAGTTCTATTATTTTGAGTTTCTTATTCTCTTTCCCCTGTCCACTCACTGCAGTCAGGTAATAAGCACCGGAATGGAGTGAAGGTGTGCTGCACCAGCAGTAAAACTAATTTAATCCAGGCTTCACTAACGTTATTAGTCATCACCATGTTACCTTACCGACAGATGCAGGACACAACACTACACGTGTGCATGGAAAACACAAATGGCGCCATAATGTTCCAGTTTGGGTTTTAAAATACTGGTCACTTACCAGACAGAGTAAATGTAAATTCAAAACTGCATAACTGGAAACGCACTGCGAACCGTAATGTAGGGTCGCTAACAAGATTGGGTTTGGAGTGCAGCGCACGCAATAAAGACAACGTTACACAACGAAAGCTGTGAAACATCCAATTCAAAAACACAACATAGCATTAAATCTACCCTTAAACCTTGATAAATTGGACTTACCAGGCAGTTGTACGCCATCGAAAAGTCCTATGGTCTCTTGCTTGCTGCAGAAAGAAGTGAAGAAGGAGCCCCAGGTCATGCACTTTTAGACGGGTCCCATACTGTCTCCATTACAATAAGGCACTGATGACCCTGCGCTTCCCAAAGCCCGTTTCTGCTTCCGGGGCTTTAACGGGGAGAAAAATGTACAAATATATTCAGTTGTATTGGTTCTATGTCCACTCAATACACATTATTAAGACAATACACATTATGTACGTTTTGTGTGTTTATTTCTTGAGAAATAGAAGGGAGAAGTACAGCGAATGTCCGATATAAACTTTTTTTTTTTACCCTGCACTAGCAGGGCTTTGTACTTGGCACCATTCTGTGTAAACTCTAGACTGTTGTGTGAAAATCCCAGGAGATCAGCAGTTTCTGAAATACTCAAACCAGCCATGATTCATATTATTTATTTATTTTGCATTGCATTGCAGCCACAATGATTGGCTGATTAGATAACTGTATGAATGTGAAAGGTGTACAGGTGTACTTTGTAACAAAGTAGATGGTGAATCTCAGTAGGACATGGACCATGAAGAGCTTTGAAAAAAGGCATTTTGATTTTGAGGGCTATGGGCATTGACATGTTTTCTGGTACTAAAGATGGCGATGCTAGCATCTGTATGAGTATGTGACATTCTTACATGTTCTGATGCAGTACTGAGTCAAGAGACTGTTATGCATTATTTTATGCAGGCCTAGGCTATATTTCACACTCTGATATACTTACACATTTGAACATCACTAATTTATTTTGGGGGGGGGCGAGAGAGAGAGAGAGAAAGAGAGGAGAGAGAGAGAGTTAGAGAGAACTCTTTTTACAAATAGGTTTGTCATTTTAGCTGTTATTTATCTATTATATTTTTTTATATATTATATATATATATATATATATATATATATATATATAAAATATATATATCTATATATATACATACATATCTCTCCCCTTCCTGGCACGGAAGTGTAATATTAGAGAAGGTTACTACAGTAAATGATTTTAATTAACAGGATCCTGAGTATTTAGCAGTTGATGATGAATTGGCCAACCTCTATTTACCAGATGTTATACTATAACAGGCAGAAATGTAAGTAAATGATTTAATCCCGAATAGCGGTGCCTCCACTGAAGAATTTCCCCCCACTCACACACTATGAGCGATATTATGTTATTCCCAGAAACAAATATTGAGTATAACTAGGCCCAATATATATAAACCTTATAATAAATAAAAAAAGTTCAGTAAAGCCAGGTAGTATGTATATAAAAATAAAAAACATTTATTATGCTAAACAAAAAACTTGTGTTTAGAAAAAAATGTATTAGAAACAAAATTTAGACCAGTAACACAAACACTCCTTTCTAATTATTAAACAACAGGAACAGTACAGTTTGGATTTTACCACTTAAACCCTTTTTTAACTGTTCAGAACCTTCACCCAAGCGCTTGGGTTTTTTTTTTGTTGGGGCCCATGAGTTAGTGCACATACAAACAAAAATCCTCCTTGGTTCCTTTAATGAACGCTTACTAAAACCTCTCCGTTACTCACGCCTCTGGAACAGAAGAATTAGCCGACATGGACCGAGCTGAGAGAATGAATCGCGCTGCGACGAGGTTCCAGAAGGTTAATTCAGCGATGGAGTTCCTCCTTAAACAGCGTAGTAGCTACCATGCATACGCCGCGCAGAGTTCAGCACAGTTCTCCACAGTCCTCGTCCTTCAGTTTCACAAGCGAAACTGCGACTGGCGGTTACAGATGTCCGTCCCTCACGAAGACATTAGCTTAACGTCCACAAGTTACAGTTTGTACTTAACTTTGTTTTCCCAAGCTGGTGCAAAACAAACAAACGCAGATAAGCTAGCTGCACTTCACCTAAACTTACAGAGGTTCACCAATTTACCCGACCTGATAGTTTCCTTTTCGCTGAATAAAATGATATTTGTGCCACTACTTTAATAGAAGTTTAGTCTACAAACATCACCTCTCGTTAAAACTCCCGTTTCTCTCTCTTTCCCGCTCCTCCGCCCAGCGTATCTCCCTCCCCTAGCGCGTGTCCTCCCGCCAGCCCGCGTGTCCCTCCCTCTCCCCGCGTGTCCCTCCCTCTCCCGTTCGCTATCTCTCCCTCCTTTCCTTTTTTTCCTCTCTCCCCCCTCCCCAACAAAGGTGACCTCTGATTGGCTAGGAGTTTAATTAAACAGGCAACCCATTGGCTTGAACTACTCCAATGGAAA
This sequence comes from Ameiurus melas, assembly GCA_012411365.1. Classification (NCBI taxonomy): domain Eukaryota; kingdom Metazoa; phylum Chordata; class Actinopteri; order Siluriformes; family Ictaluridae; genus Ameiurus; species Ameiurus melas. Next base: position 872,675 of record JAAGNN010000031.1, on the reverse strand, counting down.
CAAATTGCAAAGCATCCAGAAACAAAGGTCCATGGAAATGTAGTCTCAAATGAATCCACCCAAAAATGCAGCAAGCACACCAATTATTCAACTACATTTTTGGGAGGTGAAACGCTCTAAAAACTATATATATATATATATATATATATATATATATATATATATATATATATATATATATATAGATATATATATAGATATATATATATAGATAGATAGAATAAAAGAATATATATATATATATATATATATATATATAGATAGATAGATAGATAGATAGATAGATAGATGATAGATATATATATATATATATATATATATATATATATATATATATATATATATATATGCACCAGTGTACCAAAATAGACAATTAAAATATAATAGGGCCTATATTGTTTGTAATAATGACCAGTATGCTGAATAATGGCATAAATGATGAAGAATTGCCAGTGTAGAGTGTTAGACTTGTGGAGGCTGGGATTACAATTTGGTGTGTTTTGGTACAGTGCTGCATATCAAAAATAATATATCAACTCATTAATTAAAGATTTAAAGATCGAGTAGTTACATGGCGATTACACAAGCAACATGCATAGTGTCCACACTTACACTCAGTCAATTTAGGGCTCTTTTTTAAGTTTGAGAAATTATAAGATGTAAATCAACTCCAGATGACTTGAGAGCATTACTGTAAATTAGCATAAAATTCTGTGTATTTTTATTAACATTCTACATTAAAATGAGATGAATTTAAAAATAAATTAAAGTGAAAATGTTTTGTGCCAGACTATACTGATCACCTTAGATTAAAACAAACAAACAAACAAACAAGGTGCCTGAAGGACCGTTAGTAATTAAACAGAGCTATACACCTGCTAAATTTGGTAACTACTCAATGATAAGAGCTTTATTTTTTTTTTTTTATTTTTTTCTATAATACAAACAGAAGGACAAATTTGGTTCCAATATTTGTGAGTGATTCGGTATGGTTTTTGTAACAAAAGTGTCCTTTATAAGGTGTAGTAATTACGGAGGCGTGAGTGGTTAGTACGTTCAGCCTCACACCTCCAGGGTCCCAGCGCGCCGTGTGTGTGCGGAGTTTGCATCTTCTCACCGTGCTGCAGGGGTTTCCCTCAGGATACTCCGGTTTCCTCCCCAGTCCAAGGCTAAATCAACTTTGCCAAGCAACAGAACCTTTTTTATTTGCGGCATGTACACATCTGTAAATATTTTTCTCTGTTCAGTGAAATCTGAACATGTATGCATACATATATATTTGTCCCAGAAGGACTACATTTGCCATGATGGTTTTTAATTACATGCTTGGGAGAGATCCATAAAATGGGCTAAATTCACTCATTTGCGAGATTAAATTGTTAACGCGCCATCTTTCACTTTGTCTCGTTCTCCTGTAGACACACTCACACACTCTTTTATTCTTTGACACCACTTTTGCATATGTTAGGTTAAGGAAGTACCCTTTTTAAGCCCTGACACTACTCAAGTGTTGTGCAGACTTGGTGTATGCCGTGTACCAGTTGGAATGTGTTCTACTGAAGTCCATATCTTTTTTCCTACGCCTGAGGGCAGGCTGGTGTTAAAAATAGTTTGTGTCTTCATTTTAAGGCTTGATTGATGCTGTTGGAAGTGTTCAGTTGTACCCACCATTCCTCCACTGTTAATCCACATTGCTCTAGTCAGCGTGGTTGGATGATTTTCTTGTGGCTGTACTAAACCCAATCCCCTCTTATTGCAAATCAGCAATATACAAGACAGGAGCATCCCTATTATATAGTCTGACCAAACTACTGAACAGAGAGGCACTCATGTAGTGGACTGGAGTTTATTTTCTTATGTACATTATGAATGACTGTCTTCCATTGTATATATATACTGCAAGTACTGTGAAATTAAATAAAGAGATTGTTGTGTCTATTCAGATTGACAGATTGTTGTGTCTGTTTGTCTTTTTAAAATACACATTTTACATGACACTGGTTTTAATAATGTTTAAGCTGAAAGCAGAGGAATATGCTGGATTTATCTCTAATTGTTAATCAGTGGTAAAGAGTTGAACAGAACTGACACCCAATATAATAAAACACCGGATTTGTAAGGATAGAAGTAGGCTTTGCCATGTGTAATAGTCGTCCCTTAGTGTGAGAATGTGTATGTATGTTAGAGCATTGAGCATCACATGCTCTTGGACACAGAACGTGTTGGTGTTGGATTTCTTTCAGTGGGGACACATGTGATCAGGAGGGGTCGCAACTCCTTTCTCAGCCTAATGTGGGCTAAAGGTTGACAACCTTAAAATCTCAGGTGGCCAAA